>LPNX010239329.1:512604-555592 GCA_001517045.1 Pseudotsuga menziesii | reverse complement strand
CCCCTCTCCCCCTCTCCCTCCCTCTCCCACACTCCCTCCCTTTCTATATCGATCCCTCAGAATATCCCCATCCCTCTATCTAACCCTCTCTCTCCCTCTCTCTATCCCAATATCTCGTTCTCTCTTCATCTCTCTTTGTATTTGTTGGAGGAGCTAGTCGGTGAGCCAACTAGACTAGTTAACTGACTAATGAAATATTAGGTCGGCCTTCGAAGGTCATGTCGGTTAATCGAACTGACAAGTAGTTACTCATAACCATTTTGTAATCATATATAATAGGCTGTTGAGCCAGTTAAGAACTGGGTACAGTTTTTGTATATGTATGGACCCTCATGTGATTCTATAATATAATCTATTATTCTACTATCTGTTCTTGTCTCTTGTTTCTATATGATTATATGATTCTATGTGTGTATTATTGGTAACCTTTTGTGATATGTGAGATTACAACATTGGTTCCATTGTCGGTAGTACATATAAAACTGATATGACCATACGTAAATGATATCGGAGCAAGATATTAAGAATTGGTGGGAGCGTAAGATCGCAAACTACTTGTAGAATTACGCAAGAAGAAACAGATTGACCATTGCTCAGGGGAAGGAAAAATTATTCACTGAAACACTTGAGAAATTTGTAGAATCAGTGTCCCAGTCATTGAAAAAACTATTAGATGAAGCCAGAAGCAAATAAAGACCAAGAATTACTTAAGAAATTGATCCACGGAGGAAGAACAAACCTGTCAGAGTGGTTTGATAAAATTGCAAACAAATTCTATCAAGAGCAAGCAGTAGAGGAGAGAGTTTCAGTTGAAAGTACTGAAAAAAGATTCTATACCGACTTTACTAAGCAATTTCTTTATTCGTTATCGACCCTGTTGTTCAAATTTCTAATTGACGGAGGAGTAGGTCATATAGTCGAGACTTGACCATCACTCATCGAACTGCCTACAAACACTAACTAGGCCAAAAAATAGAAGGCATGGGAAAAAATTATTGCAAAAAGGGAGTGGGAGTATTTTCTGAACAAATAGACAGAACTATCCAAGCTTAATAAAGCGTTGGATAGGCTATTGTTATCAGGAATATTGCACCTTCTGTAGACAAAAGTTGTTCCTCTGGTCTGAATGGTTTAGATCCAAAACAAATGAGTGAACGACAAAGGATGAAGACCTTCCCTGAATGTTGTAAACACCTAGAATATTGCTTTGATTGTGAACCTGTGTACCTGCAAACATGTCAAACAAACGAGCACATAAAAGCTACCATACAATCATCTACACATCCATACTAGTGACTAAGGAATCTAGTAACATATACATGTGAAATCAAAACAACAGATATGTGGGACGGAAATCAGCTTTGCATTAAGAATAAATGAAGAAGCTTACAACCATTACCTTAGTGTTGACAAACTCCTCCACAAGACAAACACTTCATCCCCAAAAGCTCCAACTTGATCTCTATGCTCTCCAATGATTTGGACTAGGTAGTTAATTCAACAACATAACAATACCATTCAGTTCTCCCCTCTCAACTATGGATATGAGCTTGTATTTATAAGGCTCAATGGATAGGGATAGTTGAGATAATTGTGGGTGAGGTGGCTCCAAGATCCTACCAAGGGGGATCTCGAGCTCAAACTAACACATATTGATAGGAATAAGGGAGGACATGAGGCTCATGACCTAGAAGCCTTGAGAAACTTCTCTTTTTCCCATTTTAACCAGGGTACCGCTTTTGTTCCCTTATGACAGAGCGGTTTAGGTGAGAACCGCTTTAAGAACAAATCCTGTAGGCGGTGGAACCACTTCTCTATAATAGGACATAGGCAGTGCTAAAGAAGGTACCACTCATCAGCCAAAGGGTAAGCACGGTGCTAGGTTTTTTCATGTAGAATTAACATCCAGAGTAAGTTTGCACTCCAAGTTTTGGGATTAAGGGCAAACACAGGGGTTAAGGATCTCATCACATGATGGTGACAGGATTTAGGTATAATAAAATTTCCCCCAAAGCACGAGGCTTAGAGGGATACGATAGGTGAGAGATTTGAGAGAACAAGTTGTCACTTTGAAATGAGAATGTCAGCTCAGTCGGAGAATGTCGTCGAGTAGGCATCTGTAGTACATCAATAATTTTGACTCATAGACAGATGTAACCAACTCATGGCTGCGGACCAATACAAGGTAGATCCATGAGAGGAATAAACAACCATGGCTACTAGAATACAACATAGATCCATGTGATAGAGGACTCAAACTTGGACATAGCTACCAGACATACAACACATATCTATGTCATACAAACGCAAATTTGAGCATAGCCATGACCATACAAATGTGGATCCATTCTAGATATACAAAACTCCATCGGAACCTGGGAAAAGCAATGAGCACTAAACAAATACCCAGGGTCTTTGTCTCATCTTCCGCAAAGTATGATTCTATCCATGTGATTACAATGTTCTGAAGTCGAACATGGTAGAAACGACTTGATTACCGGCCAATGATGTGAACCATTAACAAGTGCGAGGGAGATCACCATTGATGTCAATGATTCCCAAGGTACCCTAGTACAATCTACTGAGTGTGAATATATGTCTTGATATCAAACACCCAGTTGATTCTATCGATCATAGGTAAATGATGTGAACCTATGTCGAGAGCGAGAGAACCTATCATTGAGGCATATAGATCTCAAGGTACTAAGTTTTGTTTCTAAGACTATTTCCCGGATGATGAGCTAATGTCAATGGGAATAGTCTCATCGAAGGAGGGCCATGATGAGTCCCACATCGACGACACGAAACTTGGAAGAAAGTTTTGGAATGATGCAAATAAGGTAACCATAAGACTGACACAAAAGTACTGACACAGAGATTGTTTTGACTGCAGAGGTAAAACTTCTTCAACTTCCTTTGAACATTGGGCGACATGACAAAATACTTGGAAGCATGACTAGACCAAACAAACACACAGTGCGACGATGGACAATGAATTATTTTGAAAGACTCAAAGGAGTGACATGACTCATGAACATGGATCGTCATGGAAATTAGCTGAATACCCAATTGACTGAAATGATATGCAAATAAGTTCCATGTTCAAAGGTAACAACAAACTACTGCCATTTATTTGCAAAATGATTCCATTCCCACTTTCCCCATCATGGTTGATGAGTGCCTCTTTTTGTTTTTAGGATTTCAAAGAGGGTAACAAACACTCATTATATCTCATCTGAAGACAAGTCCAAACTCATATGTTTTATGAACCTAAGAGAGGAGGGGTTCGTTCCGAAAAGAGGGTCTCTCAATGTTTGATTTAATGAGTCCAATGAAAGTTAGCTCAGTATCGTTCATGTTTAGAGAGTCTAAACAACCACAGAAGAAGACTCCACAAGGTCCTTTTCAGTAAAATAGTTCACCTAAACTGAAAAAGTGATAACCTACCATCAGATGAATGACTCTTCAAGTTCTTTAATGAGCATGAAGAAGACAAGATCACTTGACAATCTTTTCATATTTAAGGAGCCCGAAAAGAGTTTACAAAAGACTCCACTAGGTCTCTTTTCACGATGAGAGATTTTACGAGTCTAAAAAAGAATCACAAAAGGACTCGAACCTTTGATGATAAGTTTCGAGAGCATGACCAGAGTGTCACAATAAATTCTCAAAAGACTTTTTCTGTTTTATGGTAGTACGAAAAAAGTCAAAAACGAACTCCCAAAACTTTTACTGCTACCGCTCTTCTATCCTGCAACAACTTGAAAAACAAGTGTTAAATTCTACAATAACCATCATTAAAGGGTTATGAGTGATAGATTATGAGTAATAAATGATTTTAAAACAAAACTATAACATGTCAAACCCCAAAATGTATATAAAAGTTATGTAAATAGTAAAAAATCAAAACATTTTACCATTTGCCCATAGTGGAGAGCCTTTGGAGCATTTTCTTGGCCAAATTTTTAGTCGCTGATATCGAGAGAATCTACCATCGATTTCATGCACCGTCAGTTCCAGGTAATAGCTTAGACCCTACTATTTCATTCCATGCTTTCAATTTTGATTTTTGGTGGTGTTTTGGGCCTATTGAGCTAGCCCTAAAACCATGGAAGAGAGCACTGCTCTTATCCCTTGTGGGATAAATGGTACCCCACTAGAACCACACCGAAAACACTACGCATAGGTAGTGCCACTGCTTGTCCTCAATGGGACATAGGAGGTGTCGGCATTGGGTAATAAGAAAAAATAGTTCAAATTTGAT
Organism: Pseudotsuga menziesii; assembly: GCA_001517045.1. Classification (NCBI taxonomy): domain Eukaryota; kingdom Viridiplantae; phylum Streptophyta; class Pinopsida; order Pinales; family Pinaceae; genus Pseudotsuga; species Pseudotsuga menziesii. Next base: position 551,328 of record LPNX010239329.1, on the reverse strand, counting down.
GATTTGAATGGTTGGGAATGTTTCTAATTGGTCTTGTGATGGTTTTTAACAGGTTCTCATTGATAAAAATGGTCATATAGAAAGAGAGGCAACATGAAAATGACGATGCCTTTGTTGAACGAAACGCGGGTTGTATAGCTGCGTTGAGAGACTATGGGATCTTAAAGTTTTTCTGCACACCCAACATGGTATCACATGAGCAATTATTAGAACATATACTCCGGATGTGGAATCCAAAGCAACAGTATTTCGAGATTGGTGCTCACATTTTGATAGTTGAAGTAGATGACATCTACTTCCTGATAGGCCTATTAAGACGGGGTGCTCCCATCTCTTTGAATGGTTCCCATGGAGGGGACATTACTACTTAGGAGTTGATAAACCGCCATTGCATTCTTGGGACTAGGATATTAGGGAAGAAAATTCCCATAAAAGTAGTGGTGGATGGCCCACTACAGACAGTTTTGTTTACCATGCAGAGAGTGGCGGGAAGCCAAGGGGTACACCAGGAATCTAGAGCGCACATGCTCTATGCCATAGAGGCCATGGAGCCCACAGTTTTCAACTGGGCAGAAGCTCTACTTTTGATCTTCAAGGATCAGCTGACCAAGTGTCAGCAGGGGGAATTGAAGCAATTTGGTTTCAGTTCCATTCTAGCTTGTTTATTTTTCGAATGTGTTCCATAGATGAGACCCTAGGTGGTATTTACAGAGTTGAGGGTGTGAGACCCTCGCATGCAGAGGTGGGTCCATATTATGGCCCATACTAGAGTGGGTAGAGGTAAGGTAAAGTTTGGTGACCCGTTATTTCAATGGTTGAGAGATCAGTTCCTGATGGTGGAGGACTATGTGTTAGATTTTTAACATTAAGCTAGCATTATTAGGATATTTTAACTGAGAGAATAACAAGCACATCAATCAAACACAAGAGACAATTAACACAATTTTTTTCCTCGGGGAAACCATAAATGGAGAAAACCCCGTAACTTCCACAGAGATAGAATCAGCACCAAGAGTAAAACCCCAAAACAGTAAGATGATCTCCTGACAGTAGTAACCTCTTTCTTCTAGCCCCAGTGTCTTCTTCTTCCTCAGCTATGTGCTACAACTGAGTGTGAGTGAGTGTGTGATAAATAGAGAGCCTCACTCTTTATTTATACTAATTCTTGACTTGACTAAACCTAATTATAGGGCATGACATGACTCAATTACATTACAGACACATCCCAGAATAAACATCGGGGTACAATACATAAGATACATAGGTGAATACATTCCAAAGTTATAATTACATCAACACTCCCTCTTAACTAGGAAGGTATTCTTTCGACACAATTATCAACACTTGGTCTTCTTCTCTGTATCGACTGGATCATCTCGGCATTGTCATCTTCAAGTTTTCTTCGTCTTCAAGTCTTCTTTGTCTTCAAGTCATCATCGTCTTCAAGTATTATTCATCTTCGAGTCTTCTTCATCTTCAAGTCATCTTCTTATTCAAGTCTTCATCACGGGATCTGCATCATCATGACCACTGGATCATCATTGCTGGATTAACACTATATCATCATCAAATATGGATCATCACTTGATCTAGATCATCATCAAGTCTGGATCATCATCACATCTGGATCATCACTTGATCTGGATCATCATCAAGTTTGGATCAATATCATCATCGGTGCTATCTCTCGATTCTTCTTGTCACAGGAATTTCTACAGAGTCAATCCTGTAGGCCTACCCTTCATGTAGGTCTTCATCAGCGCTTATATCTGACACTTAAGTCAGAATGGCCTACTCAACTCTTACATCTGACCTCATCTTGTCAGAAAGGCACGCCCAACACTCACATTTGAACTCATCTTGTCAGAAAGGCCCAGCACTCACATCTAACCATGTGTAAACACATCGCACCAGAATGGCTCATCATTTATATCTGACCATGTTCAAGCACACCACATCAGAAGGGATCTGCACTTACATCTGACCATGTCTAAAGACACTACATTGGAAAGGCTCGGCACTTATAGTCGACCATGCTCAAAAGCACCACATCAAAAAGGCTCAGCACTTACATTCGACCATGCTCGAAAGCACCACATCAAAAGGGCTCTGCACTTACATTCGACCATCCTTGAAAGCACCGCATTAGAAGGGCTCTCAGTCCTAGACTAAGGATTCCTGGTAACTGACCAAGTGCCTCCATTCTCCCAGAGAATGGCATCAACCCTTATATCTGATCAAGTGGGACACATCCCTCAATCACATCAGAATGACCATGAACTCACATCTGATCATGTAAGACTACATCTTACAATCATTTCAGAATGGCCCTTAGTCCTAGACTGAGTTTTCCTGGTAACGGACCAGGTGCCTCCATTCCTAGAATGGCATTTAGCTCTTACATCTGATCATGTAGAGAGCAATCCAACAGTCACATCAGAATGGCTTAGCACTCATATCTGACACATAAGGAACCAAATCCTCTCACCATGATAGAATGGCTCATCCCTTACATCTGACCATGGAAGGAACCTAATCCTCTCACCATGTCAAAATGGCTCTCGGTCTTCATCATCTTCCCTTGGAGGAAACCTCGATTTGGATAACACCAAGCTTCTCCCTGAAGTACTCAAACTTCACTCTAGCCAAGGCTTCATCAATACATCGGCTATCTGTTCCTCTGTCACAACATATTGGAGCTTCACTGCTCCTCTCTACACCATATCCCTAATATAGTGATACTTGATCTCGATATCCTTTGAATTGTCATGAAACACTAGATTCTCTAACAACTTTACGCAACTCTGGTTTTCACAATGTATACAAGTAGCATCCAACTGGAGATCAAATAAATCAGACAGTAGCTTCCTAAGCCATACTGTCTCACAACTAGCTGAACAAGCTGCAACATACTCTGCTTCAGCTGTACTCAGTGCCACACAGGATTGCTTCCTACTAAACCAAGAGATCACACCTGATCCCATACTGAAGCAACATCCTAAAGTGCTCTTCCTATCGATGGCACTGCTTGCCCAATCTGAATCAACATAACCCTCCAGATTAATCTTCTAATTTGCCTCGTACTTGAGCCCATAATCAATTGTACCCTTCAGATACCTCAGAATATGCTTTATAGGAATCAAGTGAACATGTCTCAGATCTGTCAAGAACTAGCTCAAGGTGTTCACAGCAAAGCAAATATCTGGTCTCATATTCATCAGGTACATCAAGGACCCAATCATATGACGATACATCGTAGCATCAATTGCTTCTGATGAAGCATCACTCAATAGCTTTAGGTTCGATGCCGTATGTGTGGTTATGGATTTGTAGTCCATCATCCTGAATCTCTTCAGGATATCTACTGCATACTTCCCGTGTCCAAGGAAGATTCCATCTGCATTCTACCACACCTCCATGCTTAAGAAATAGTGCATCATACCCACGTCTTTCATTTCAAACTCGGCAACAATTTTCCTCTTCGTATCAGCAATCAAACCATCCATACCTGTTACAAACATATCATCCACATACATTAGGAGTATCACTGGATTTCCATCTTCAACCTTGTAGTAAAGGTTTGAATCTGCTTTACTCTTGGTAAAGCCCAAATTGGATAGGAAACCATCAATTCTACCGCACCATGTCCTGGGTGCCTATTTCAAACCATACAGGGATTTCTTCAATCTACACACATGAGACTCTCTGTCATGTGTCTCAAAACCGAGTGGTTGTTCCACATACACTTCCTCTTCCACTACACCATTCAAGAAAGCAGTCTTGACATCCATTTGGTGTATCTTCCATTTCAACACTACAGCTAGAGCAAGTACTGATCTGATGGAAGTGTATCTGGCTACAAGTGCAAAGGTTTCTTCCTAATCTATTCCTTCTTTCTAGGAGAAACCTCAAGCCACAAATCTTTCTTTATGTTTCTCGATGTTTCCATCTGCAGCATGCTTGATCTTGTAGATCCATTTGGAAGTTACAATGGACTTCCCTTCTGGTCTTGGGACAACATCCCAAACATCATTCTTCATTATTTATTGATACTCTTTGATCATAGCATCCTTCCATTCTTTCCGTTCTACCGCTTCTTCATAGTTGGAAGGTTCTTTATCAATAATGTCACATAGTAAGGCTACATAACTAGAACATGATCTAGTTCTCTTTCTTCCTCTAGGTGTTTCTTCTGAAGCTCCATATCTTTTTGCGCCTTGGATAATTTCACGTACCCAAGTAGGTTTCCTCTTATGAGGATTCTTCTCCAGAGGTGGATTTACATTTTCTTGAGGTTCTTCAAATTCTCGATCTTCTTCTTGAATTTCTTCGTTCATGGTTGGATCATGAATTCTGGGAGTTTCTGCTTCTTTAGGTTTTTCAGCAGGTTTCTTTCTGGATTTGTTGTAAGTTGTGTCTTCATTAAATGTCACATCCCTACTGATGTCAATATTCTTGAATCTTGGGAAGTATATTATATAAGCCTTCGAGCTTTCAGATTATCGCACAAATATACCCTTCTTTCCTGAAGGATCTAACTTTGTCCTCTTCTCTTTTGGAATGTGTATGTACATAGGACAGCCAAATATTCTGAGATGGATGACTTCTAGTTTCTTGCCGGAGAAGACCTATTTAGGAGTCTTATTCTCGAGTACTCTGTGTGGAGTACGGTTCTGTACATACACTGTTGTTTTGGCTGCTTCTACCCAAAGATGTATAGGAAGATCTTGATCATGAAGCATAGCTCTTGTAGCTTCCATGATATTTATGTTCTTCCATTCTGCAATCCCATTTTGTTGTGGATTATAAGGAGTGGAAAACTCCCTCTTAATCCCCGAGTCTTTGCATAGCTCTTTGAATTCATTCAAAGTGAATTCTCCGCCATTATCCGATCGAAAGATCTTGATCTTCTTTTTAGTGTGGTTCTTGATCAAGGCTTTAAATTCCTTGAAATTACTAAATACTTCATCTTTGTTCTTCATAAAGTATATCCATGTCTTTCTAGAAAAATCATCAATAAAGGAAACATGGTATGCATACCCGCTTAGTGAACTAGATGACATTGGACCACATACATTGGAGTGGATGATTTCCAAGATTCATTTTTCCTTGCTTTCGCTACTTGGAAATGTCTTCTTTCTGTTCTTCCCTTTCACACATCCTTTGCATACACCTTCATGTTTTTTTTGCATTTCTGGAAGACCTTCAACATCTTTTCTTGCAAGAGGTAGTGCTCTATAATGCACATGTGCAAGACTTCTATGCCAAAGTTCATTTGGCTCTACTGTGTCATGGACCAAAGATTTTTCTGGATGGCCCTTCAATTTGTATAAGCCTCCTTCTTGTTCCCAATCATTACTGCATCATCGATACTCTTTCATCTTGGACACATGATGACTTGACCATCTATAAATGCAACCCTCATTCCTTTTGCATCTAATGCAGATATGGAGAGAAGGTTCTTCTTTAGTCCTGGTACAATCAATACTTCTTTCATTGTCATAGGCTTTCTAGAGTCTAGCTTGTATGAGGATTCCCCACTACCTTTTATTGGATACTGGTAGTCATCTCCAAGTTTCACCTTGTGAGGTGATTCATGTTCAGATAATTTCACAAAGGATTCTGGTACAATCAATACTTCTTTCATTGTCATAGGCTTTCTAGAGTCTAGCTTGTATGAGGATTCCCCACTACCTTTTATTGGATACTGGTAGTCATCTCCAAGTTTCACCTTGTGAGGTGATTCATGTTCAGATAATTTCACAAAGGATTCCTTGAATCCTATCATGTGCTTGGAAGCACCAATGTCTATAATCCAATCATTGCTGCCATGTGTGATAGTTCCCGTGAGAGCAGAAATCAAAACATATTCTTCATCGCTTGAAGAATCATCACTGACTTGTTTGTTTCTCTTTGTGGAAGGTTCAACATCCTATGGAGCATGAGCATGATATCTTCTCTTGTTTCCCTTCTTCTTGTGAGAGCTACTTTTATTCTTAGGACAGTCTCTAGTAAAATGTCCTCTTTCATCACATGTATAGAAAATGTACTTAGACAAATCTCTAGGCTTTCTAGAGTTATTCTTTCGATGAGAGTACTTACTTCTGTGGTTGCTGGATCTGGATTTCTTGGATTATACTTTGAGAGCTTGATCTTCACTTCCCATATTCTCTTCTTGATCTACTATCCAAGATTCTTCTTGAGAGAATTCTTCCCATAGCCTGCTAAACTTGACCAACTTCTTTCTGGCACAAATTCCTTGAATAAAGGAGTCCCATGATCTAGGGAGACCATTCAAGGTGGTCATCATAATCTCTGCATTCTCTACTTCTTCATCTACTACTTCCAATTGTTCTTTGATATGAGAAAACCTTGTGAATTAATATTGGTTGGTCTCTACATTCTGGATCTTCACATTCTTCAACTGGTTTCTCAGAGTCATCTTCCTGTTTATGTTCTTCCCTTCAAACAATTTGGTTAGGGCATCAAACATAGCTTTAGGTGTCTTGAGGGAGGACACCTGTGGTATGAGGTGATCCTTGATAGAATAAACAATGATTCTCTTTGCCATAACCAACTTCTTCTTATGTAAGGCCTTTTCCTCATCTCCCTCTAAAACTGGAACCTCCTCATTGATGTAGGAGTCCAACTCATTTTCTTCCAGGACCAGGGAGATCCTATAGTTCCAGGCTTGGAAGTTATCATCTCCCTCAAGCTTTTCATCAATCTTGGTATGATGAGACATCTTAACTGAGAACCTCAAATGGAAACACAAAATATTTATGTCTTACTAGGTCAAGATGTTGGATCTGGATTTGGAGCTGAAATCTTGCAGTACTGGTTCAAGAGCAGATTAGGGTTTTGCTTTTCTGGAGTTCTGTCAAACCAATTTCTTTGAAATCGATCCTTAACTTAGATTTTGGGGAGGAGATCAATCTAGGCCTGGGCTCACTGAAAAATTCCTCTTCGGTGAAAAGCACTAATTTTGGCAGCAGTGTCAGGTCCAAAACTGAAAAAACTTAGAATTGGATTCCGCTTCGACAGAAACATGCTCCCTAAGGAGGAGAGTTAATACAACATTATTTTGCTGAAAATATATGGGGGAAGATCCACAAAGTAGGAATCCCTAGTTCTCGCAGCTGCACAGTGTCTTCTTCTCAGGTTAGCTCTGATACCATGTTAGATTTTTAACATTAAGCTAGCATTATTAGGATCTTTTAACTAAGAGAATAACAAGCACAACAATAAAACACAAGAGACAATGAACATAGTTTTTTTCCTCAGGGAAACCATAAATGGAGAAAACCCCACAACTTCCTCAGAGATAGAATCAACACCAAGAGTAAAACCCCAAAATAGTAAGATGATATCCCGACAGCAGTAACCTATTTCTTCTAGCCCCAGTGTCTTCTTATTCCTTAGCTATGCGCTACAACTGAGTGTGAGTGAGTGTGTGATAAATAGAGAGGCTCACTCTCTATTTATACTAATTCCTGACTTGACTAAACCCAACTAGGGCCGACTTCACTAGGTGATTCTAATAACCCTAGTGCCTCGGAACTGCGGGGACTTTAACCCTTAGACAAAAGGAGGGTTACCCACAATGACTTGACATGACTTGTTTACATTATAGATCCTCCCGATCAAAACATCGGGGCATGGCATTACTCAATTACATTACAGACACATTCTGGAATAAACATCGGGGTACAAGACATAAGATACATAGGTGAATACATTCTGAAGTTGCAATTAAATCAACACTATGTATATGCGGGCACTGACTTCAGTGGTGACCCTGAACTACCTCTCCCACCTAGTGGATAGTGGGGTGATATCGGTAAGAAACAAAACCCTAAAATAGAAATTGTGTTTTTATATTTTGATGTTTTATATTTTTTATTTTTAGTAACGAGACTTGAATGTTTTCATGTAGACGTCGAAATAGCACGACCTGGGGGATCCTCCCCACTAGATAGGCAATTTGGAGCCCATTTTGTACCACAGGATGATGATGTGATATGGGAGCTAGAGGAGAACCTTGAGAGGTTGACTCTAGTCATCCCGGATTCCTCGATCGATGACCTCCCATTGAGGTACCAGAGGCCTACTGCGGGAGTACCGAGTCGTTTCAGCAGACTACTATGTAGAGTATCCCGAGTGGTTATGTGTTACCACGAGCACCATTAGATGATGAGTGCATGATGTATTCACTGAAAACTGATAGATAGCTTTCAGACTTTTGTATGAGGATTTTTCACCTGAAATCCTGCGTGCTTCAGATGAGTTCTCGTGACCTATTTTTTGTAAAACATGTTTATATATATATATATATATACAGAATTCTACCTTGGTGTTTATATGTCTCAAATGGTGAATGTATTTTACATGATTTTTTATATGTCTTTTATAGTTTATTTACAATGAACCATGTTTGGTTTTCATGTCATGAATGGGAAATATGCCAATCTAGGATGTAATTTGCCAATGTGTCGGCAACTGCATTATGTTCCCTAGGGATATGCCTATAGTTGATAGTTTCAAATGACCTTTCTAATAAATGTACCCTACAGAAGAGATGGATAAGCACATGATTCCTAATGGTATAGACATGGTTTATATGACAACCACAAGTTGTGATTCCATCAAGACTACCAAGTTGCGAACATCTTGGGAGATAGATTCAGTCAGAAGACCTATGAATGCTCGATGCTTGGTGATATTGTTGGTATAAGGACCAATACAAGCTGCTCCTAAACTGACCAAATCATAAGTTGGGGAATATAGAACCCAAGCAGTTAAGGAAAGATTCAAGGCATGGCGGCAAGCACCATCAACGAAGCCATAGAAAGCCATCTACTCTGCACGACCAAAATATGGTATAAACAGATACAGACACTAAACTCAAAACCATATTGAAAATACTTAAGCACACTGAAATTCAAGTAATATACATATATACAAGATATTATCCAAGAGAGATCTAGGCATAGTACCTATTCAAGCACAACCCATTGCAAGGTTGTCCTAAGGGGATTCCATCATAGTCCACGAGCTCGGAGGCCCCTTTCTCTAAAACTTTGAAAATAACGAAAGGACCGTACCACATGGATTCAAACTTCCCTTTCCCTAGTTTGTCATATCTCTGATCATAATTCAAAACTAGGTCGCCCTCGTTAAAGGAAATAGGTTGGACAGACTTGGCATACTGCGCCTTGACATGTTTCTTGTGTGCCTCATTAGCTAAGGAAACATCTCTTCTAGTTTCGTCAAGGTTGTTCAAGTATAGAAATCTCTCCTCCCCTGTGGAAGTGTCTGGGAGAAGTTCGACGACAAGTTTCAAGGATGGAATCTGACATTGAATGGGCAAGACAACTTCTAGTCTATAGACAAGCTGGAAAGGTGTGAAACTAGTAGCTATTTTCACCGAAGTCCTGTAAGCCCAAAGAGTAGAGAAAAGGATATGGTTCTAGTTGGATTTATGGTCTTCAACCATCTAACGAAGCATCGTTTTCAAAACTTTGTTAATGGCCTCGACCTGACCATTAGCTTGCGGATAATAGGGCATAGAGTTTTCATGACGAAAACCTAGCTTGGAACTTAGTTCCTCCATGATTTTATTACAGAAATGTGATCAATGATCAGTAACTATGGACTGCGGGACTCCAAATCTCACTATTACATGATTGAATAGGAAGAGAGCGGCAGTCTTACCGTCTTTTGCATATGTAGGCATGGCCTCGTCCCATTTTGTAAAATAGTCAACGGCTATGGTGATGTAACCATGCACCCCAGTTGAGGTAGGATTACAATGCATATAATCAATCCCCCATTTGGAAAAAGGGCCAACGGCAATGATGGGGTGTAATGGAGCAGGATGAGTGTTCTTTTTCGGATAAAAATGTTGACAGGGTGGGCATTTATTGATAGCCTCATGACAATCTTTAAAGAATGAATGCCAAAAATATCCAGCGTGAAGAAGTTTTGGGCTGTAGCCATCACAGATAGATGACCACCACATGCTCTAGAGTGTAAATCATTCAAAACTTGTTCAGCTTCTTCGTGGGTAAGGCATCACCGGAGAACATAATTGATACCATGTCTATACAAAGTATCATTCAAGATGAGGTAGTATTTTGTGTGGTGACGGATATGGTGACAATCATCATGGGATAGAGTAGGCTGAAACCTTTGTGTTTGGATATAAATGAGAAAATATCCATGCCATGGGTCAGTAGTGCTTATTAGGAACAGGAATTCATCTGGGAATGAATCACTGGGCTCAACTTCCGTTGAAGCACAGGGAAGATCACACATGAGCTCAGCAAAGACCGAGGATTTCTTTGATGTAGCTTTGGAAAATTCCAGATGAAACTCTTGTAGTATGACTATCCATCGGGAGTACTTGCCCTTGAGCACTTGGTGAGTTCGAATGTAATACATAGGGTTCTGGTCTACCAATACAGTGGTTGTGCGGAGCAAAATGTAGTGACAATATTTTTGAACAGCAATGACAATGGCCAATGCTAATTTCTCCACCCATGAATATTGAGTTTTGGAATCCATGAGATTCTTACTAGCATAGTAGATCATGTGCTCCTGACCATCAGGATTCTCCTGCACCAAAACCATAGCGATGGTAGTAGTGGAGGCAGCAATGTATAAGAGAAAATCCTTTGAATAATCTAAGGGGTGTATAATGGGTGAATGAGTTAGAGCATGTTTGAGATTATCAAAGGCGCATTGGGCTTAGGCATACCAAAAGAACGGGGTGTCCTTCTTAAGGAGACACATATAATCGTGTGTTTTCTCTACAAAATTGCACACGAAATGGTGGAGAAAGTTTGCCTTCCCTTGCAAACTTTGGAGTTCTATAAGGTTGGTTGGGGCTGGTAGAGCTAAAATAGTGGAAATTTTCAATGGATCTATCTGGATTCCATCCTTAGAAACCTCAAAACCTAACAGGTGTCCCGTCTTAACGCAAAAACACATTTATGAGGATTGATCCATATGTTATAATGATGACATCTTAGGAAAATGTCTCTAAGATTACTAGGGTGGTCCTCTCGTCGCTGTGAATGAGCTGGGAGGTCATCAATGTATAGTTCAACAATATGTTTTATATCGTGAAATGCATAGGACATAGCACGCTGGAAAGTGGCTCCAACGTTTTTCAGGCCAAATGGTAACTTCCTATATGAAAAGCTTCCCCATGGGAAAATGAATCCTGTCTTGTGCTGATCGATGGGTAAAATTTCAATCTAATTATAACCCAAAAATCCATCCATAAATGAGAAGATGACACTTCCAGCACAGTTGTTGATAATATCGTCGATATGTGGAGTGGGAAAGTTTTCATTGGGACAAGCTTTGTTCAAATGTCGAAAATCGATGCAGACTCTAATGGTGCCCTGCTTTTTATTGACAGGGATGACATTTGATACCCATTCCATCAGGGGTATGGGATAAATAATCCCTACTTTGAGAAGTTTCTCTATTTCAGCTTTGATAGCTGCGACTTTCCGTGGATGGACTTGTCTCAATTTTTTCCTGATAGGTCTAGCAGTGGGATAGGTTTTGATTTCATGGACCACAATGGATGGGTCTATCCCCGACATTTCTTCGTAAGACCAGAAAAACAAATCATATAATTCTTTGAAAAGTGCTCTGTATGCTTTAGATTCTTTTGCTAAGCAGTTCTGCCCAACATGAACATGCTCAATGGTGCTGGGCTTGGCTGATATGTCAATTGGATTTGTTTGAGTAATGTTGCATAGGCTTCCTTCAGAATTGGTGTCTTGCAACAATATAGGAGTTTGAGGTGTGTTGACAATATTAGTGGAAAAAATGGATGCAAATTCATGGTCTACCGAACTGGTGTTAGGGAGGAACGAGGATCTATGATGAGGATCCTCCCATATAGGATCATTTGTACTCATGATCTCCATAATGGACTCATCGGAAGGAAAATTATAGGAGAGATAATCCAGAATAGGAAGAGAGGGTTCGAACTAGTAGGGTAGGTGGTAAGGGTCCAAAGTCACCAGATGAAGTTCATCGGTGTGGTCATCGAAAAGGGTTTGGATAAAATTGTACATTTCTTCATGCGGACTCAACGAGGTGGAATCAACAATTTGTTTTCCCTTTGGATCATAATCAAATGATGAAATCATATTTACTATCGACGTGTCTGTGTTAAGAGGGTTTGAGGGAAAAATCCCCATAAGGGACGAATCCTTCAACATGCCTACCCCAATCGACGAGTAAGGAGGAGGGGACTAGCCTAACATAGGGATGTTATTAGTCGTAGAGGTAGTAACATATGGCACACATAAATTGAGATGGTCAATGAAGACAATTCTTCCTAGATGTTGAAATTGGACAGTTCAAAATACCATTGAAGAGACAACAGTCATGGCGTAAAACCAATTTCTTCCTAAAAGGAGGTTGTAATCTAGCGGGGCATCTACTACTTCCACCTGAATAGAAACAAATTTTCCCCCAAGCTCAACTGAAATGGATAGTATGAGACCATGGGGCTGGAAACCTCATCCATCAAAGGCTTTTAGAGTCGTAGGTGATGTTACAAGCTCAGGAGAGCCAATATCTTTCCAACAAGACAGGGACAAAACCAAAGTTGAAGCTCCTTCATCTAAGATAGTTCTAAAGACCTTTTTTTTACTACTTTCATTATTATTTGGAAAGCGAGTTTGTGAGGTATTCTAGACTTATAGTTATCGACATTGAAATGGACCAAATTAGTATTGTCCGGGTCTAAATCTCCTAACGCAGTTAACAAGTTTTTGCGTTGTGTAGGACAACTTTGGAGTACTTCTAAGGTAGACATTGCACATGGTACCTGAGCAAGATCTTCAACTACATTATAAAATTGAGCAGATCAGGAATTAGAGTTAAAAACTAACTTCCTAAGAGTACTCTTGGGTGGACACAAAACCATGTCGAGATTAGGTTTCTTGATGGTTAGGGGAACAGTAGACGAGGACTCGGGAGAACCAATAGAGGGAGATTTTCCTGAAGAAGAATTGTCTTCTTTCTTGTCTGTGAGTTTTCCATAACTCTGACTTCAAGTTTGCAAACTAACAATATACAAGGACATCATGATAATTTCCTCTGAAGAACTAGAGTTTCCCTGATTAGACATGTGTTCTATCAGTTGTTATTGAGAGGAAAAATGAACCATGAGAACTACGGATGCGGGATTAGTTTTCAAGAATTGGGTGATTTCGTCATGACGAGGACACTCTTTCATGAAATGGTCACCTCCGCATAGAAGACATGGCTATTTCTCTTTTCTTTTCCCTTTATCGTTCTCGTTGATGGTTGGTTTTGGATTCTCTTGTTGGTTTATAGGTTTTTTGTTTTTATCTTTACCTTTCTTTTTATTGTTGCCAGGCATTTGAATACTTTGAATGGAATTTACCTCGGTGGAAATATTGGGAGTTGAAGGAGTGGGGGTGGAAGTTTGTGGTTGCTTGGTAGGTTTGGCTGCTGATGGGGACTGGATTGAACCGACAATCCGATCAACAGGGACTTCTGCTAGTGGCTTTGCAAGATCAGTGCTTGGGCAAGGATCTTGAGGGATCAAGTCATACAACTTTCCAGACAGGGAATAGACCAAGTCCAGATATTGTGCTCGTGTAATGGCTTTCTCTTCAGTAACGACACTGCCCATAGCCACATCTCAGGAGATTGGAGGCAACAAAGATTTAGTAAACCAATTAGCTAACAACTAATCCAGGATAGGAGTCTTAATAAGTCTTCTCTTCCTTCTCCACTCATGGATATGATCAAATATGTGGGTGGAGGTGTTTTTCGTAGAGAAGTTAAGAGATATGTACCCATTTCATAATGGATAGGAAGCTAAAAGTGTGTAAGAACCACATTTGCCAATGAGCCAAAATCCACAAACGAATGTTGCGAAAGTTCAATGTACCATTTCATGGCGACACCGATCAAAGTTCGTTGGGAGAGTCTTAAATGAACTTAATAATCCATAAGGGAGTTTTAAGAACAGCACAAATGGAATTTCATGACATGGTTTTTTGGATCATCTCCCTACTTCCCATCGAACTTTGGAATGTCTGATGGTAACTTTACCGAAATCGGAGGCTACGAGGGGTTATGTCGAATGGGATCATTAATCAACTTGAACAAATCAGGAAAGTCCAAAGTTGTTAGGAAAGGTAAATGGCGATTAGGTTTCACATATTGGTAGTATTGATAGGGCATATAAGTACCAGTAGGACCGTAAGTAGACTGATAGATAGGTTGTTGTGATGAAGAACCGCCAAAATATCCACTCGCGGGGGGTTGATTTATGGGATCAAGACTGTTAGGACCACTGGAGCCCTTAGGAGGAGGACCACCAGGACTGTTGGGACCACTAGGACCACCTAGAATACCAGGAGGAGGACCACCAGACCCTCCAAGACCCCTGGGAGGTAGACCTCCAGAGCCTCCAAAACCACTAAGAGGAGGGCCACCAGACCCCCCAGGACCACCAGGACCATTAGGACCATAAGGAGGAAAGCCACCAGGCCCTCCAAGACCATTATTCCCCCCAGGGGGAGGACCTCCATAAGGTGGTCCTCCAACACCCCCCCGCAGTATGTATAGGTATCCCTCCCATAGCTGGCATGTAGGACTAGTTAGGTTGCCCCAATGGTGTGAAAGTATTACTAGGATATGGAATTGTAGCATAAGGCATCCCTGTAGGGTTAGGTTGGTAATTAATGTTTCCTATAGGTACTTGATTTGCTGTGTAACCATACCCCCAAGAAGTTTGGTGGGTTACAAGTTGTGCCCCCAAGGGCTGACCTGAACTGGATGGGGGATTAACCACATTCATGTGGGTAGGAGGGACATAAACTATAGATTGCTCTATACTAGAGGTCTTCCCATGACTAGCTACAATTCCAGTGATGGATAGCGTAGGTCATGCCGGGGGTTGCCCCATAGCACTAGAAGGTATTGATGAAAAACGAATTGAATGTTGTTCCCTAGGTGCGGAAGACCTGGGAGGATTTGGAACAAACATGATATGGGAGGTGGTGGGGTTGGTAGTTTGATCTAGATTATGTGGAGTCACAGTGCAATTTGGAACAGGTTCAATGGGTCTTACAGAATCAGCAAGTGAGCAATATCCCATAGGAAAATATGCGGAACGAGGTGGTGGTGTACCCAATATGTTGTCTATTTTCTTCTCAATTTCTTGTGCATAGAGAATAGCTGCCTGGTATTGTCTACGTTCTTCTTCATTTGGTGAAACTTCTTCAGAAGAGTTTAAACGGGTGCTAAACAAGGCAATGGCTTGCCCTATAGAGGTATCCCAAAATGGAGCATTAGGACCATAATCTGGACAGATAGTATTATCAACATGACCTTTTATGGGAGAATGGAATGAAGTATTACCC
Source organism: Pseudotsuga menziesii (assembly GCA_001517045.1). Taxonomy (NCBI): domain Eukaryota; kingdom Viridiplantae; phylum Streptophyta; class Pinopsida; order Pinales; family Pinaceae; genus Pseudotsuga; species Pseudotsuga menziesii. Next base: position 535,894 of record LPNX010239329.1, on the reverse strand, counting down.
CTAGAATTTTGTTGGAACAAGGGAGGCATGTGTGAAGGATATCGATCTATGCTTTCTGCAACCACATTTTCTCCCACTTGGGAGTTGGTAGCAGCTCCTTAGTCGATAGCTTCCATAGGATTTTCTCCTAAAACAGGAATAAAATCAGGTGGCAAGCCCCGTACTCTTCTGGACTATCTTAATTCAGCTAGTTTGTACAATTACTCTCTAAACTAGGGTCTCAAAACTAGAAAACACACCAAAAATTTCCCTACTCAAGATATAGGCCAAACAAGCAAACTTAAATGACAGGAGGAGTTCAGATAGTCAGGTCTCTCACCAGGATTGTCAAGAAGGTGCCACTCATGATATACCTCAAGGGTACATGCGTAGTAATCTCCCTGAATGCTATTTTTGGTGTATGGCTCCAAGCAATACGACCAAAGGGCTTTTCTCAGATAGATAAGGTATCTTAGTGGGGTATCCTGATATACGCAAGGTACATGGGAGCTCAAATCGGTAGTAGTGTTGTCTAATGCATAACCGTTCACAAGGGGCCTTCCTATATACAATCGAGTATGTGAAGTACCTTTATATATACCTCAAGGGTACATGAAAGGTTGTTTGATATACCGATGATACGTGGAAGAACCACGCGAGTCTCGGGATGTAATGCGGATGAGTAATGACAGCTCCTACGCTTAACGATGCCTGAACACGTCTCTAACCTATTACTCAAATTGCTATGTAAATTTTGTCCTATAACTACCATTAATTTTAAAGTGGACGGTTAGGTGAATGCATGGAATTTTGACAGAAAAAAGTAAAACCATGCAGAATGCAGATGCAAATATTTCACTTTACCGTTCATCGTATGCCTACCTACGGGAGGGAAAGAGAGTATTTTATTTTTGTTTTGAAAACCAAAAAAATTCCCAAACAACTACTTTGAACAAATCAAATCCAAAGACAAGCAACACATTCCAAACTCATTTATCTTTTCGAAAGCAACCAAAGGGGTAAGAGTCTCTTTTCCTAAAAGAAAAACAACAAGCACTCTACATGCATATGCATTCTATTTTTTCAATTTTTCTTAAAACATAGATAGGTCTAACTTAAAACTACACTATTTTTTCTTTTGATGAGATAGTACTAATGCAAGAGAGACAAAAGAACAAAGAGAACCCGAAAGCTTGTGACGCTAATCAGAGATCCAATGTCTTATGCTCAATAATGATAATGACCTAATCTCAATCAAAAAAAATTGTTTTTAAAAGAAAAAAAAGTCCTCTATGGAAAAAAATGAAATTAAGATGATAAGCAAATGTTTTTTTTATTATTTATAAAAGATACGAAAAGAGAACTAACTAAAACCTAAGCTTTCAAAAATTCCTTTCAAAATCACAACCAACAAGCATGAAAGCAAATGAATAATCAACAAACCTAATCTAGCTTTTGAATTCTTCAACCAAGCCAATTTTTTACCATAGAATTTTCAACCATGAGCATTCAGATTCTGACACACAAGCCTGACAGTGCAGGGCTGAAAGCAAACAAACTCAACTTTTTTGCAAAAAATCACAAAAACTAGTTATGGAACAAGGCCTACCTGGCACTGTGCTAGAGGGGTCTTGACAGAGCGGTTTTGGATGAGCACCGCTTCTGGATAAAGGGACTCAGGCAATGGCACCACTTATGGCTAATAGAGTTCAGGCGATGGCACCGCTTGTTGCCAACAACACATGTGCGGTTCCCTGAATAGATCCAAAACACAAGGAGAATGAGAAATCAAGTTCAAAATTAGTCAAATCAAGGTAAAGATTGATGAATTGACAGTAAAAAAGAGCATATAAAGTCGAAAGAGTTCAGATCTGAACATATTTGAAAGTTTCAAACCAAAATTCACTAAGTCAGATGGCAGATCTGACTGAAGAGAGTTGGAGATGGAGCCTAGATTTGGACAAGGGTTGAAGGACTGAGGAAGATCAAATCAATTGAAACTTGGTCTATTCCCTAGTGGAGTCACCAGATTTGTTATCAGGAATATTGCACCTTCTGTGGACATAAGTTGTTCCTCTGGTCTGAATGGTTCAGATCCAGAACAAACGAGTGAACGACAAAGGTTGAAGAACTTCCCTGAATGTTGTAAACACCTAGAATACTTCTTTGATCATGAACCTATGTACCTACAAACATGTCAAAAAAACAAACACATAAAAGCTACAAGAAAATCATCTACACATCCATACTAGTGACTAAGGAATCTAGTAACATATACATGTGAAATAAAAACAACAGATATGTGGGACAGAAATCAGCTTTGCATTAAGAATAAATGAAGAAGCTTACAACCATTGCCTTATTGTTGACAAACTCCTCCATAAGACAAACACTTCATCCCCAAAAGCTCCAATGATTTGGACTAGGTAGTCAATTCAACAGCATAAAAATACCATTCAGTTCTCCCCTCTCAACTATGGATATGAGATTGTATTTATAAGGCTCAATGGATAGGGATAGTTGAGAGAATTTTGGGTGAGGTGGATCCAAGATCATACCAAGGGGGATCTCGAGCTCAAACTAACCCATATTGATAGGGATAAGGGAGGACACGAGGCTCATGATCTAGAAGCCTCGAGAAACTTCTCGTTTTCCCATTTTAACCAGGGTGCCGCTTTTGTTCCATTATGATAGAGCAGTTTAGGTGAGAACTGCTTTAAGAACAAAGCCTGTAGGTGATGGCACCATTTCTCTATAACAGGACACAGGCGGTGCTGAAGAAGGTACTGCTCATCAGCCAAAGGGTAAGCGCGGTGCTAGGTTTTTTCAAGTAGAATTAACATCCAGAGCAAGTTTCCACTTCAAGTTTTGGGATTAAGGGAAAACACAGGGGTTAAGGATCTCATCACATGATAGTGACAGGATTTAGGTATAACAGCTATGGGAGGGTAGCTATTCATGTGTCTAGGATGAAGTAGAAGGATTCTAGTTGGACTAAGAAAATACCATCACCAGCAATGAAAAGTCAACGTAAGAAGGAAAATGAGTGGACATTGACTCATAAAGGTGCATGGGACCTACAAAAGATAGAAAGGGAGAAGAGTAAGAAAAGAAGGGAAGAGATACGAGAGAAAGCTATAGCGCTCCAAAGAATAATGGTTTCCACGGTGACAGAGCATGAGGAAAATACGTTGCAGTTGGTTCATGACCGATAGGAAGAAGGCGTAGATGAAGAGGTGTCACCAATGGAAGAAGATTTGTGGATAGAGCAGCGAGAAGATCTCCAACTAGAAATACCCCAGGAGGTAAGACTTGTGTCTCTGACAAATCTGAGTACTCAAATTCATGCCATTGTCAAGGAGGAACTAAGACTAAGAGTTGGTGAGTTTGGTATATGGAGCTGACTAAACGATGAAGTAAATGATGACAATCATTTAATAATTCATCGATCGAAGGAAGGAAATTGGGTTACACTTTAGGCGTACCCTTCCAACCGAAGCATCCACTTACTCTTCCCCAGACACGAAGGAGCACCCCCTTCCAAACACAACTTTACAAAAAATTGACCAGTCGGATTCACAGGCACAAAAGTGTAGTTTCACATTGACAAAAGAAGATGAACCTGATCAAAAAGTTGTCGAAACATAACCGACAACCAAAATATATGACGGCAACTAAAGTTCCTTCAAAACTAGCTGTAAAAAAATACTCACACTAAATATCCCACTTACCCCACAACCACCCCCACCATCGCCATGTCCCAAAGGAGAATCCGTCACCGAAATGGGGCACGGCTTAGCACACATTCCCATCTATGAGGGTGATAGAGATCCTAGACGGCATTGGTTTGTCTGTGAATCGACATGGGAGGCAAATCAAGTTATAAATGTAGATAAACAAATGGCATAGTTTGTAGGTGCACTAGGGAAAAGAGAATTAACTTGGTATATGACTTATACCGAAAGAACACCTAACAAAACTAAAGCAAAGATCAAACAACAATTTATTTCCTTCTTCATAACACCAAATGCAAAGCATCTAGAAACGAAAAAACTTAAGTCCATAGTTTACAAACCAGTATAAATCATCCGAGACTATGACAAAAGATGGAAATACCTCTTGAGACAAATAGACTATGTTATTGATGAACAATTATTTAGTTAATGGTTCCTTGCAGGACTATCCCAAAAAATATGACGGCATATAAGTTTGGATACATTCAAAACGTATGAAGAAGAACTAAAAAAATCTCTACAGGTCGAAATGGATGAGGACTACCCAACATACCCTACTGTTGATGCAAGAATTGAAGAACAATTGGAAATCATGCAGAAATATTGAAGAGAACTGAACCTCAAGGGTCAGGAGATTTGGTGCACAAAATCTTCTACAGCCGGCCATACCAAAGACAATTGTCAACAGGATGTAGGTCGACAAGACGTCCATTTTTTTAAAACAAAATGTTTCTTTGATATCTGTCAGGAGCATGGAGACCATATGACGAAGGATTGTCCATACAACATGAAGAATGGAAAAGCTTCATGGTGTGTGATCAGTGAAGTCAAGAGTCATGCAATATCCGACTACCACCTGAACCTTAAGAATCAAAAAGACTATCAGGTAGTCTACCAAACAAACATCGTGGCCCAGAACAATGATAATACCTCAAATGAACAAAACATACCAAAAAACTGACAATATGAAGGTCGTAGATACTAACCTCGGTTCAACAATCATTGCGGAGGATTTGGAGGTCGAGGGTGATTCTCTAGAAATGGTGACAATTGATTCAATGCTTCATGTGCTATAAAGAAGGACATCGGTATGCAGACTATCCATATAAAGAAAGAACTGACCTAAAATTTTGTACTAGCTGTAGTGTGGGTGACCACTCATTGGAAGATTTTCCCACCATACTTGACAAAATTAATAAAAAGAAGAATGTTAATTTCTTGTCTTGTTTTCAAAAAAGTGATATAATTCGCACAAAGAACCTACACATAGTAACTAGACAAGGAACAGAAATTGGAGGTGGCAATCCAAGAATAAGAAAGATTAAAGATAAAAATGAATATCCTAACCCTATAAAGAAAAAACAATTGTATAACGATGCATCGATCATGTTTCAAGAATTTGCTAGACAAGAAGATGTCGATGACAATTTGCAGAACACACTTCACGAACTATTAAACCTAATACATAAAGATAAATTGGTGGCAACATTCATTGACCTACTACACAATATTAAAAACACAAATGACACAGATAAACATAATAAGAGTATATGCAGCTTAAATAAAAAAGATAAGAATTATGCCGACCCACTTGTTGATCTCGAAATAGAAGGATACCATGATCGACAAGTCATTCTCGACTTTGGATCCCAAGTAAATATCATGACGAGAGATACATGGGAACAATTGGGTAGGCCCCAACTGAATGAATGAGGCATATATTTAAAGCTGGCTGACCAAGGATTGATTGAACCTCTTGGAGTTTGGAGAAATGTCGATACAATGATAAAAGGCATTTTGACAAAAGTTGATTTCTAGATCATCGACCCTAAGGAAGGATCTAGCTCCTTCCCAGCCCTGGTAGGATGCCCATGGAGAAGAAAAATGAAAGCCTCTATATCATTGGACAAAGAAAGGATACAAATAAAAAAGGAATGGACAGAAAGGGATTGTCCCCATTCATCCTTCACAAGGAGAACCTTGGACTGAACCTATTGATGAAGAAGTCGATGTTTGAAAACTCTACCAGATTCAAAACAATGAAGATTATACTAAACCTAATAATTATGGAGAACTTCATCTAGGGAACTAGGACTTGGTTGGATATAACTCAGATGCAGAATTGTATGATTGGGAAATTGAAAACAATGAAACACAAGCAAGGGGTTGTTGGACCATTAAAGCTATCCAGAAGAAACCAACTCGACAATGCTTTTCTATATCAACTATTCCAAAAATATTTGAGAGGAGAATAAGGGAATATCCCTCTTTAGCACCAATAAAAATAGACAATAGACAAAGTCTTCAGTATAAAGAGAGAGAATCACTAGTTCTCCATGTAGAACAAGTCTCTAAAAGCCTAGGTGAACATGGGCGACTTCAAATCCTGCTTGAAACATTCACAAGACGAGCTGCTCGATGGTGCGACACCCATCAGTCGAGACTGCAAACGTGGACAAAAAATTCAAATTTCTTCATAGAAAGGTTCAGAGGAAGGAAGCTAACAAAACAGGAACAAATACCTGTCTTCACCCAAGGACAAGATCCAAAAAATCATATAATAATATGTGAAAAAGAATGGAGAAGCCTTGGTTACAAATATGAGCGTATATGGCCACACCTATTTCCATCGACATTAGATGACCTACCTAACAAATGGTATAAAATGGAAGAAGCACAAGGTGAAACATTCCTATGGATGAAGTTAGAGAAAATTTCATTAAGGACTTTAGCTTTATACTGAAAGATGAAAAATTAGTCAAAGCTACAAAACAAATAAAAACATTTATACAGCCGACTACCGACAAATCAAAACAGAGTAATAGCCGACCGAATGCAGCATGCCATAACATTCGATCCAACAAAATACCACATTCGAAAAGACTCCAATTAGAAAATGAACATACATATGGGAGAAGCTTTCAATGGAAGATTGATCACCTGGAAACGATTAATCCAATTAGAATGATATTCAAAATTAAGTCGACCGACAAAGAGGATACTGACCGAATGACGGCAACAGAATTCCTAGCAACATTTTTTCACGGTTCAAAGAAGGTAGTCGACTGATCAAAAAAAGTAATGCACCAGAATGGATGGATGCGAAAGTAAAAACTAATGAAACCGACATTTCTAATGATAACAGACCAAAAATGGAAAGATTTGGTGATTATTGGAGCGAAGAAAAAACCACAGAAATCGTCGATTTATTAAAGGAATTCCAATATGTATTTGAAAAAGATTGCAAAGACTTAAAATGATTAGTAGCAGAAATGCACGAGATGAATATAGACATCAAACTTGACGCTCAACCTATCAAGAAAATACCCTACAAATTGGCGCATAAATATAAAGAAATAGTTAAAAAGGAGATCGACAATATGTTGACAGATGGAATTATCTACCCCATTGACTAGTTGAAATGGGAAATCCCAATGGTCATACAACCGAGAAAGCATGACCCGACAAAACTACGAATTTGTGTCGACTTCCGAGAGTTAATCAAGGTTACCCTAACAGATCCATTTCCGACTCCATACGTCGATGAGATATTAAATGAATCCACAGGACATGAATTCTACTCATTTACAGATGGATTCTCAGGATATAATCAGGTGCCAATATTCAAGGAAGATCAGAAAAAGACAAGCTTCATGTGTGAATTTGGCTCATTTTCTTATAGAGTAATGCCATTCAGTCTCAAGAATGCACCTGTAGTGTTTTCAATAATAGTTGTCAAAACATTTCAAGAATACATTTATAAAACAATGGTAGTATACTTTGACAATTGGATGATCTATTCCATGTTGAAAGACCATTGTAAATGGTTGAGGCTTATGTTGGGAAGATGCTAGCAAATTCAGTTATTCCTCTATATAAAAAAATGCATCTTCTTAACCCCTATAGGAATCCTACTAGGGCATATTGTATGCAAGGAAGGTATCAAGGTCGAATTTGCTAAAATAAAAATTATCCTTGACTTAAAGCCACCAGTTAATCCAAAACAGGTCAGAGTACTGTTGGGTCATACAGGGTATTACAAAAAATTCATCTAACACTAGTCAGATATGACTTACCCATTATAAGAATTGTTAAGAGAAGATCAGGATTTCAACTGGACAGAAGAATGTGATACATCTTTTGACACATTAAAAAGAAAACTAGTTGAAGCACCCATTCTCAGATTTCTAAACTGGTCGATCAAATTCCATGTGCATATTGACGCTTCAGGCCTAAAAATAGGTGCAATTTTAACACAACCTGGGGAAGAAAGAATGGATTATCCAATCATATACAATAGCAGAAAATTAAACAAGGCAGAACATAATTACTCAACGACAGAAAGAGAGGCATTAAGTATGGTCTTTTCACTTCAAAAATATCGACATTACCAACTAGCTAACCCCTTCATATTCTATACCGATCACCAAGCACTAAAATACCTCATTGACAAACCCTTGCACCACGGGAGAATTTGTCGTTGGCTATTACTGTTCCAACAATTTGAATTCGAAGTGGTAGTTCGACTAGGACGATTGAATGTCGGAACCGACAACTTGTCAAGAATCGACACAGGAGAGGAGCTGATAGGAGTCAAAGATGACCTGTCGGATGCACACTTACTCTGAATAGAAGCTATCCCTACAGAATTAGAAGAAATAGCACAATTGTTGGAGAATGGTTAAGCACCAAATGGAATGAGCATGAAAAAGAAAAAAAAATTAGCCATGAAAGATGCACCATATAGCCTCATTAATGGATTATTATATAAAATGGGTTTGGATGAAGTACTCCGTCGATGTGTGTTAAAACATGAAAAATAAATAATTATGCATGAATCACATCATGGACCAGCAGGAGGACACTTTCACTTGGATACAACTGCCAAGAAAATGCAATAATCAGGACTGTGGTGGTCGACACTTTACAAATACTGTAAGACATTTGTGGGAAAATGTGATCACTGTTAACATCTAGGTCGACCTTTACCTAGTACAGAGATTCCTTTAATATCAGTAACCCAAGCCTCACATTCTAAATCTGAGCTATCAACTTTATAGGTCCATTCCCAGTGCTACAAAAAAGGATAGGTGCAAGGTATATCATAACAGTAGCAGAATATGTAACTAAATGGGCAGAAGCAGAACTTGTTGAAACCTATTCTAGTGAGGTAGCTACTAAATTCATATATGAAAATATTATCACTAGGTTTGGCTTCCCTCTAACCTTAATCAGCTACCAAGGTTCACACTTCATCAATAAAACAATCACAAAACTAACAGAACAGTTCAAAATTGACCATCGACGAAGCACAACCTATCACCCTCAGTTGAACGGGGCGATAGAGGAATTCAACAAAACATTAACAAAGGGTCTAACAAAAATATGAAATACTGAAAAAGATGATTGTGACAAGAAAATCCCTGCAGTATTATGGGCGTACAGAACAACATATAAATGTTCGACCGACCAAACTCCCTTTAGACTAGTCTACGGCCAAGAAGCAGTCATTCCTTTACATTTCCGATGGCAAACACCAGTGATAGCCGACTATTATCAAACCAAATGGCACTTCTCCGTCTAAGTGCCGAAATTCCTTATGTTGGTACACAAAAGGACATCTTAGGATTGAAGTTTTCCAAAACACTATAGATGGGCATGACATGAGATGCATTTACCCTTGAACCAGCTTACCATATTATTTTTCTAAGTGTTGAATGGCATACGCGACTATCCTCATTGCAACTCGCATACGTACGTGACTATTCCCATTAACAACTCGTGTATTGTACGCAACTATCTTTATGGAAACCCGTGTACATCAGCATACGTGGGTTTCCTTTAAGCAACTCGCGTGTCATACGCGGGTTGCCTATATTAATAGTCACGTACATCTTGATTCGACATTAAAAAATATAAATCACGATTAATGGAGATTAGTTGGGTCCTAATCATTAACTATCCTAACTGTTTCAACCTCCTCAACCTTCGAAACCACTCTATTTCCCAAAGTATAAATAGAGGCCTTGGGGAGCGCATTAATCAATCAAGTTTGGAGAGCAAAGTTATGCTGATGGTATATCTTCAGAAGTCTTGGAGCAGTAGAAATCAGAGTCCTTTGGTTGTAGAGGAGTCCTTGTCTCAGAAGCTGGGTTGTACTCTTATCTCATTCACTGATTGTTAATAAAGAGAATTCTTCTTCTAACATTGTGTTGAGTCTCTTTCATGTATTATGGTTGATGAATATATTTGATTATGCACTAGATATATTGTTTGTCTAACCTCTCATATATACATGTGTAAGATTGTACTTCGAGAATTTTCTCTTTGCAGGTGAAGGAAGTGCATCCCTAGAAGCTTTGGAGAGAAGCAGAGTGTAAGAAGATCAAGCTTGGATCAACTGTCGGTAATCGGGTGAGTCAAGTATTTATTCCTATTTCCTTTTTGTACTCTATTAAAGCTGATTATATACAAGGTTAGTAGTAATTTGGTAACCCCATACCCTAGGTTACAAGGGTGTTTAATCCTAAACAACAGAACTGGCGACTCCACTGGGGAGCCTAGCCTGCTGTGGGTTAGTTCTGTAGATCCTTGCCCAGTATTTGCTTTGATTCAGTGTGTGGTTTTTGGTCTTGGTTTGGACTTATAGTGGTGTTTGAAGACCTTCATAATTTTTCTTTTTTTTGAAAAAATTTACTCCTGTACGCGGGTTGTTGTGCTACACAGTTGCGTACAGAGGTATGTGTACGTGGGTTGTTGTATTGGACAGTTGCGTACAGTACGCGGGTTTTTGTATTGGACAGTCGCGTACAATACGTGGGTTGATCTTTTAGACAGTTGCGTACAAGTCTAAGAAACAAAATTTTTTGGGTAGGGTTGCTTGTCCTTGTCCTTCTATGGATTTTGTCTTGCTTTGTGGTCTTTAGTATCGGAATTTCACTATAGGTTTGATAGCCCAGTTAACCATACTTCATGCTTTTCAGTAAGCCCTTGAGTTTTTATTGGTTGGATTATCTTTCTTTTAGCAATTTGAAGTGGATTTTCCTATTGGGTATAGGTCCAAGTGTCGTGTGTATGAATCAGTGATTAGGGTTCTAGATACCATATATCCCTTGTTGTTTTCAAGTAGTTTTGGTTTGTCACTTACCTTTGATTGATTTCAGTGATTTTCATTCATTTGTGTCTCCCCAAGCTAGGTTTTTTCCAAGTCTTCCTTAGGTGGTTGATCTTTGGTTCTTATAAGTCTGCTATACTTCATTTTTCTTACTTTATATAGTTAGATTATTCAAGCATACTCAAGAATTTTTGCATTTAGGTGCATAGTAATCTTTGAGGAATTTGAAAAGTGAAAAGAAAAGCATTGGAAAGATTTGCATTTGAATTGCATATGGTAGTTTTACTTTCAGTTTTTAAATAGAATCTCAAAAATTGCAAAGATAAGTCTTAGTTTTCTCTTTCCTAGTTGCATTTTCGTTAGTTCATATTGACAAAAATAAAAATAAAAAAGAAGCTTGTTTTAAGTAGTGATAATTTGCTTTGGAATTGATTTATACACCTGTTTTTTACTTTTCTTATCGAGTCAATAATATCATAGTCATTCACTCCACTTACCTTCTGAGTAAGAACAACCCTTAAAACGAATGCTATAATTTAAAATTTATTAGTAATTTTTGTTTTATAGGGTCATACATCTACTAGCTTAGGCTAGACTTGTGGGATAGGAAGTGTAAACTCCCCATAAGTACTTAAATTCAGATGTAGTGGGCCAATCTAGGTAAATCCTTCTCTTTATTGATAGTATCTAGGAAGCTCCTGTCAAATGGGAGTTAAGCATGAGGCCGCGTGGAGGCATTGGACTGAGGAGATAACCCTCTGATTCCTTGTCAAAATGTAGACCAAGGTTTTTACACATCTGGGGATTCTGTCCTAGATAGAGTTTGGGACTTTGCTACCTTGCCCATGCATATGAATCAGGCTTATGACTGTCCCACCAGACTGTTGATATAGTTAAGGTAGCCTCTAGTCTCTTGGACATCTAGGGTTTATACACAGGTAAACTGGAAGGCTATTTATGGTTCACCTTGGATGGGCTTGGGAGGTAACCCTTGTTGAAAGTGTAGGAGGGAAATGGATGATTCCTCTGCTTCCGCCTCAGAACCTCTTCAAGGATGCCAAGAAACTATCTCTCAGCTTTCTTTAGGAAAGCATATCTTACACCTTTGTGATTGTTGAGACTTTAGGAAGTTTTTTGTAGTGATTGCTCTGTGGTTTGTCTGTGTTTTATCCGACCTTGGGGTGTGAAGAGTAAAATTTACAATCGTGGAGGACCAATCTATTAGAAGGACAGGAAGGTTGTAAAACCTTCCTCCACTTATCACATTGGAACCTCCACCTCCCCCTCAAAGGCGGAGATTGGACACAGACGGTTATTTTGAACTGATAGGAGTTAGTGAAGTTCTAGGTGAACCAGAACTTAGGGAAAACTGTTTTAATTTAAACACGGTTGAAATAGAAGAATTGCAGGCTGACGAGTTTGCAAGGAATTTTAATTCACCTCTAACTGACTTAAACGATCCTATGATCGTTCAGGTTCATTCTTTCGATCCACACGTGATTGGTGTCCCTATGAAAAGAATAATGTCTACTGCATGAGAAAGTTCTTTTACTTCCACCTCAGCCGCTCTGGTTGAAGGGGTGCTACCTCCCCCGGTAGGTGCCCCTAGAACAAGTATACCTACTACACCGTTAACTCTAGTGAGCCGAGTGGTTCAACCACTAGCTCCCACAAGTCTAGTAGGTGCTTCTTGTGGTATGGTCACTGGGATTCCTAGTGTACCTATAGTTCCTACTTCCTTCGCACACACTGCCCATAGTGGTCCTATAGGATCCTCATCTTTTTTCCAAGGATTTCCTTGGAAGGGGGGCACATTCCCCCATCCACTCCATACGTAGGCCCAACACCCTCATATGTAGAGGTGTAGTTTGGAAACACTAATCCTTATGGTCAAGGTTTTCAAACTCCAGTTTCAGCTCCGTTCATGAGCTCTCCCTTTTCTCTTTTTAGTGGAGGGATACCTGCTCCTATATTTCAAACCCTAGATTCGAATGGGGCAGCCAGAACTTCTTATACTACACCTCACATCAACAATCCATTGGCTTATGGATGGAATCCTTTCCAAAACAACCCATCTACTTCACAACCAGTAGCGGGGGGAAACCTTGCCTACACATATGGGAATATGGGGGAAAGTCCCTCTAATCCCCAAACTAGTACTTTTAGTGCTCCTGTTAGACCAAATATTCCATTCCTGGCAACGTTAAACTTTCCAGATTTTTCAAAATTGATGAATGACCCAGTGAGACTTGATCTCTCCTGGCCACCTGTCCCTACCAAGTTGCCCTCGGATATCCCAAAATTCGAAGACAAAGTTGGTGATGATCCTGGAGCTCATGCCACCACTTTCCATTTATGGTGCTCTTCCAACTCACTAAACGATGATTTGGTTCAGTTGAGGCTATTCCAAATAACTTTGACAAGTACTACAGCAAAATGGTACATTGAATTGCCTTCTACTACGTTTAGCAGTTTTTGGGACTTTGCTAATGCATTCCTTAGTCACTTCCAGCTTCCTGTCCGTTATGAGTTCGGGATAGACTTGTTATTTACCTTTTGGTAGAACAAGGCCACTCATATTTTGGATCACATCCAAGAGTGGAGAAGACGAAAGAGCTTTATTAAAGCCACTATACCTCCTGAGTTCTTATTAGAATGGTTCCTTAAATCCCTATTGCCTTATATATCTAAGGATGTATCTACTTTAGGAGTGACGAATGAGGAAGAAGCTATCCTCAGGTCCCAACAACTAGATTTGATATATTCTCAGTCTGGGATCTTGTATGAGATTATCCTTGAGGCACCGAGGCCAATGCACAATGCAGAGAAACCTAAGCCTGGACCCCATGCCAATGGTTTGGTTGGTTCCATGAATTCTCCCACTGTAGAATCGTTGGCCAAACAGCTCCATCAGTTGTCTGCCAAACATTCTATGGTGGAGGTAGCAAAGGCTACGCCCTCACCCCAAAATGAATTTTTTTTTGCACAAACCTCTCAGAAGGGCAATCAGCAGCCCGGTGGGAAAAAGAAGAGAGAAAAAAAGGGTGAGGGAAACCAAAACAAGCAAAAACCCACAAACAATGCTGATGGGGGCAAGAAAGAGAAGAAGAAGGTGAAATTCCCATGTAAGTTGTGCCATGAATATCACCTTACTCATCTATGTCCCCTTATGGAACAAGCTCAGAAGCTATTAAAAGCCCAGCAACTGGCTGTCCTGAAGGATCCTTTTCCCCAAGGACAGAATTCTGCTTCAGATTCAAATGTGGTAGGGGGCACCCCAAATGCTCCTGAACCCAATTATATCAACATGGTTTGATCCGAGACTTTACTATAGACTAGGGATAAGAACTATGAAAAAGAGACCTCGGAGAAGGGTAAGTCGATAGGTGAAACTTCTAACCCTCTCACAATTGAGAAACCTGTTGAAATTATGCCCAAGATACCGAAAGGTGTCTTTAAGAAAACCTTGGATAATCCTAATGCAAGGGCTGCAGAAAACTACTCTATAGTTGAATAATTATCCCAAAATCCTTGTGTAATGTCGGCTTTAGAGGTGTTAGAAAGTTGTCCCACCCAAGGGGACGCACTCTTAGCAGCCTTAGGCAGTATGGACTGATCGAGTCTCATGGAAAAATTTAATTTGTATGATGTCAAAATTTTCCTACGATATCATGTAGCCTTATCGATAGATGTCATCCATGGTGGAAAGACCATTGGAAGGGCAGTTGTTGATGAGGGTGCTTTTACATGTGTTATGTCCTTGTCTTGTTGGAAAACTCTTGGATTCCCAGAGTTGGTTCCATCAAACACCCTGCTTACTACTTTCGACGGAAGGTCATTCCATCTGCAAGGTATCCTACTAGCTTTTGAAATTAAGTTGGCAGGGAAAGTAGTAGTATCTATTGAGGAAGAGGTGATTGATGCACCTTTGGATTATAACTTGCTCTTGGGGAGAAGTTGGAATTATGCCATGTCTGCTATTGCATCAACCGTATTTCGGGTGGTAGTGTTTCCACACAAAGGGAAGTTGGTTACTATTGACCAACTTAGTTTTACTCGAAAAGGCCACATGGAAACTAACGAGCCCACCATACCATTGGTTGATCAATTTAGACCTGCTGTAGAGATCTTAGGGGCTAGAATGTACGCATCATTGATGGGCACATTTGATCTTCCAACTCCTATTAATTATATAGGTTCTACTAGTGTGGGGAAGTCCATAGCTACAGCTGTTGATAGGGCTGATCCTTGAGTTATCCCTTCCCACCATGAACCTAAAGTGCCCTTATCAATAGTGGAAGTGGATTATAAAGGTATCATCCATACTGCTGTTGATCCCATTCCGGTCCCTCTCACAGTCTCAGAGGAACTGGAAGAATCCTATTTGCCTGCTTGGGCAGAGAACTCTTTGCATTCTAGAGATTGCTTAGATATGGTTTTACCTTTAGATGAATCCATTTTGGAAGCTATGTGTGGACGAGATAAGATCTGCGAATATCTTCACCATCGATCTATTTTCTTCGAGAGTTAAGCAGAATAGAGAACCAGGAGTTCCATATGAGACTAACAGGTGATGTTGACACACCTATTAATCCCTTACCAATGGGAGGAATGCTTGCTAAGGGGAATATGGAAAAAATTTCCGCTACTATCCCTATCAACATCTCTGTAAATCTAAACGTTGTGGAAAATGTTCATATCGGCGCAAACTGCTCTCTGGAGGAGATTGCGATCTATACGACCTTATTTAAAGAATTATGTGATGTTTTTTCCTGGTCATATGAGGAGATGCCAGGAATTGATCCATCAATAGTCGAGCATGCAATCTGAACATACCCTGACACTAAACTCATTCAACAAATGTTGAGACATGTCAACCCGCATAAAGCGGCGACAGTAAAGGCTGAAGTTGAGAAACTCCTGAAAGTTGGTTTCATTTATCCCATAGCTTTGACAGAATGGGTATCCAACCCTGTTCCTGTTGTTAAAAAGAAAGGGACCATACATGTTTGTACTGACTTTCAAGATTTAAACAAAGCCTATCATCAGGACAACTATCCCATGCCATTTATAGATCAAATTGTTGATGCTTGCGCGAGAAGTGAAGTCTTTTTGTTTATGGATGGTTTCTCTGGATATAATCAAATCCAAATTAAACCAGAAGACCAACATAAAACAACTTTCATTTGTCCTTGGGGTACCTTCGCGTACAAGAAAATGCCATTTGGATTGAAAAATGCCGGGGAAACCTTTCAGTGGGCAATGCATTTTTCCTTTCACGATATTAAAGACATTGTCAAACTACCTTGATGATCCGCCAGCACATTCTCGTAAGAGGATTGATGACCCAGATCACTTGAGTTTGATTTTTGAATGATGGAGATACTATAAAATTTGCTTGAATCCCCACAAGTGCATTTTCTATGTCAAGTCAGGGAGACTACTCGGATTCATTGTTTCTAACAAAGGCATTCAGGTGGATCCTTTGAAAGTTGAGGCCATTGTAAATCTGCCTCCTCCTCATTCTATCAGGCAGCTTCAGAGCCTACAGGGGAAGTCCAATTTCCTTCGACGTTTTATTGTAAATTATACCAAGATTACTAAAGGTTTCATGCGCTTGTTAAAACAGAACACCCCATTTGTATGGGATGAAATCGCACAACTCGCATTCAAGTCATTAAAAAGAGCTTTGTTGTCAGCACCATTATTGCGTCCGCCAAATTAATCTAGGGATTTTATATTGTATCTAGCTGCATCTGAGTCGACCATAGGGGTAGTCCTAGTCTAGGAGGACGATAAACTCCAAGAGCATGTTGTCTACTATCTCAGTCGTGCTTTAGCCGGACTTGAACTTAGGCATTCCCACATTGAGAAGTTGGCCTTAGCAGTTGTATATGTTGTTCAAAGGTTACGTCACCACATCTTACTGAGGACCACGATGGTAGTGGCAGATGTTAATCCTTTTCAATATGTTTTGTCTCGACGGATAGTTGGAGGCAAATTCAACAAATGGGTAGTCATTCTCCAAGAGTTTGACTTGGATTTTCAATCTGCCAAATCCAAAAAATCCTTAGTTTTTACTGAGCTCATTGTAGAATTTCCAGTAGAGGAAGATGTAGCCATTGAAAAAGACTCATTCCCAGATGAGCATATCTTTTTGATTTCCACCTTTGACCCCTGGTACAGAGATATACTTATCTATCTCCAGACTTTGAAGTACCCTGCAGCCTTCTCATGGGAAGAACAACGTAAACTACGCCTACATGCCAAGAACTACCTCATTATAGGAGATACTTTATATTGTAGAGGGGTAGATTCTGTTTTTCATCGATGTCATACCCACGAGGAAGTGGAGATTGTCCTAAATGATGCCCATAGTGGAGTGTGTGGGGGTCATTTATCTGGGTTAGCAACGGTCCAGAATATATTACGTTCCGATTATTTCTGGCCCACAATCTTTAAAGATTGTGTGGAAGCCATGAAGCATTGTCATCCTTCTCAGCTTTACACCAGAAAGATGCGGTCGCATCCTACTCCGTTATTTCCCATCATCTCAGTGGGCCCCTTCATGAAGTGGGGGATAGATTACGTGACGTGCAACCTAGTCTGAACTGGGGGGCACAAATATATCATTGTCCCTATAGATTATTTTACAAAATGAGCAGAGGCAATTCCCACCTTTAAAGATGACGGGGAAACTGCATCTTTTTTCATTTTCAACCAAATTATCACACGATTCAGTATCCCTAAAGTGATTGTCACTGACCATGGTAGTCATTTACAAAATAGCATGATGACTAAATTGACCACTATGCTAGGATTTAGACAAGAGCATTCATCTTTGTTCTATCCTCAAGCAAACGGTCAAGTCAAGGCTGTTAATAAAACTTTGAAGACTATTCTCAAACATACTATTAATGCAGCCCGCTCCAACTAGCACACCATGTTGTATTCTGCACTTTGGGCATATCAGACCAATGTGAAAACTGCCACAGGGTTTTCTCCTTTCCAACTCGTTCATGGAGTGGAAGCAGTTACCCCAGTTGAATGTGAAATCCAGTCCTTAAGAATTTCTATTCATGTGTTACCTAATACCACTGAGCTGGAATAACATCTATTACATTTAGAACATCTAGATGGGTAGCGTAGAGATGCGCTGATAGCAAACGAAGCTCATAAAAATAGGGTAAAAATCCAATATGATAAGTCGGTCAAACCTCAGATTTTCTCTGAAGAGGAGCTTGTTTTTCTCTGGGATCAAGACAAAGAACCCCTGGGGGCAGGAAATTT
Organism: Pseudotsuga menziesii; assembly: GCA_001517045.1. Lineage (NCBI taxonomy): Eukaryota > Viridiplantae > Streptophyta > Pinopsida > Pinales > Pinaceae > Pseudotsuga > Pseudotsuga menziesii. Next base: position 517,777 of record LPNX010239329.1, on the reverse strand, counting down.
CAGGTCTATGTGGTTGGGACCTTATGTCGTTTCAAAGGTGTTAAAGAAGGGCACATATGAATTGATTGATTTCGAAGGGAATAAGCTGCCTGCGCCTAGAAATGGGCTCTACCTGAAAAAGTACTATGCTTAGGCTTAGCACTTTTTCCTATATTTTATTGTATGTATTTTTATGTACAATATTTCATCGGTTTGTGTTTTTATGTACAATATTTCATTGGTTTCTGGGTAAGCCTAGCCAACTTCCCCTTGAGAACCCTAATCAAAACTTGGTCCTCTCCCAAAACAGGATGCACATACATGCGTGGGTTCCCAATAGGGCGAACTGGTCCAATATCTGCATTTTGACAGGATTAGAAATCTTATACATATGTATATATATTTATAATTAAAATTCATAAAAATTTTGAAATTTTGAAAATAAAAAATACCTGACTCTCCCCATGCTCCTCCAGGAGGGAGGACAAGGTCAGTATCACCTCGTAAATCTAACCCAACATATGGAAACTGCTCCAAGGCTGGCAACTGTCACTCCCACCAAAAGTATAATTTGTCGTCATAGACACTCTAGACCAATCCACCACCTCCCTGGCGGAGGAAGATATCTCCCCACCTACTCAGCCTAGGCTGATGGGGAGAACGAACTGGTAATGGTACTGCGGGACTCAAACCCGGTACTCTCTTAAAGAAAAAGGATACTAACATGCTGGAATAACCAAAATTATTCTGCCTGCCTCTTTTGTAGTTAGAGAGTTGTTTCCTCATTATCGGGATCACTCCCAAACACCAGTCATATAGGGCTCCCTGCATACAATCCACTGCTAGTCTCATTTGGTTCCGAGGTTCAAGGTGAAGTGATGATGACCCTGCAAGCCTCACTATAGTGCTCACCAATACCTGTAAAGGAAAGTTGTGAATGTGAATAATAGGGATGCAGCTACCCCTCTTTTGAGTGCCTGGCTCTCAGTATATGTCTATATAGTTCTGTACACTTAGAAGGTCACCGCCTCTACCGGTACCTTCCAAGTTCATCGGAGCTCCCCGTCATGATAAAATGGAAATGAAATAGACATCTTCCGATGTAACCTCTAGAAACTCACCTTGAAGGTCAAACATGCCTATATCATGATCCCAATAGTTTATTAAAAACTCTAAGAGGCAGACATTTGACCGCGTAAATGAGGCACAAAAAAATTTCAATAACCCACTTTGACGTAAAAAATTCGTCGTGGGGGCATCTTGTAGAGATTCTTGGTCCATGTCTTCATGTTCCCTCTCCCTCCACTCAAAAACCATCTTTTAATATAATAACCAAGCAATTTCAAACCATTAGATTCATATAAAAAATTGAATTTTTTGACCCTATATATTATTTTTCTACCTCGTGCAATGTACGCAACTATCCTTTAGGAAATTCACGTACTGTACGCGACTTTCCTTCGAGAAACCCATGTACAAAATGCGTGTATGTGACTATTAACATACCATACCCGCTTACACAACGTTCATGCTTTGAGGGTGCTTGAAAACATAAAATTTGGGCTCAAATTTGAAAATTGTTTGGATCAAATGAAAGAGCATGGAGTGTAGTTTTACTTGACACTTGCGGTTTCGAGAATCGTCCACACCAAGCAATCATAAGTAGAGGTAAAACTTGTCTTTTTATGGATAAAAATCAAATGGTGAGTTTTTTATTAATATTTTGAACTATTTATAGAAAAATTATTTTTAAAGTGGGTTTTTTCCCTATAGTTCATATTTTTTAAAACTAATGCCATATCTTTTTCTTCTATGTGACAGGTTTATGGTCGTTTTAAGTTGTTTTTTCGCTCATATAGGATGGTATTTTGGTCATTTCACATGCATTTTGCATTTATACCTAATCCATCTTAATCCTAGAATTAACACTTTGACCACGGACTATGGTATCCTTAACCATTAGTTCCTTTTTTTTACCATTGTTCTTCCATAGATAGGACTTTCCTCCCATGAGTATCCTCATTTAGAACCTACTTATTGTTTTTCGATACTCATGCTGCAACTATCTTAGGTTCAGGGGATCCTTCTTAGCTATTTTTCACGCCAAATTGAGCCTCATTTTGGTCTCTTTTTACAAGCTAACCCTTTATAGGACTCCCTGCCCTTATGGAGTTTCTTTAGGCCCAGGTCTAACGTCTCCTCAAAACAGACTTGACTGCCGAGTAAACTTGTCCGTTCAAGCTCGTTAAGAATATGTGAATGGGCATCCACATTGGTGGTAGGTTATCTCTTTCTCGGACCATGTGGAATAATACAAGAAAGAATCACTCTCTTTTATAAGGAATTGAGAAGAGTATTCTCAGGTACAGGTTTATCACTTTTCCGGACCCGAGGGACTAAATTTACGGAAAAGGAACAACCGGTATGAGCTCAGTTTTCTCTTTTTTGTGCTCTGGACCTAAACATGAAAAAGATTCTGAGTGTACTTTATGTCTTTGTCATGCTCATTAAACACCAAGAACAAAGCATCGAGTTTATTGTTGTAAGCCCCATTTCTCGTATTCAAATGGATTTTTCTGAGTGATCTTGCTTTCCTTCACACTTGTAAAACTCAAGCTATATGCTGCTCTCGAAGGAGCGTTGGGTACGTGGTAATTTAACCTTTTTCAGACCTCCCTGACTAAGTACGAAAAAGGTTCACCTTTTCTTCTACGGAAGTTAATAGAGTTCTTCTGTGGTATGTTTTATAATTTTTCAGCCTCAAGAGACTAAATAGGACAAAAAAGGCCCCCCTTGGAGTCTTCTTTGGATTTTTCAGACTCTCTAAACATGAAAACACCATGTGAGCATGTACTAGTTCAGGCTCATAAAATCCACGAATCAGTGACACTATCAAGCATTATTCCCTCTTCTCTTCAAGCTTGTCAAAAAATGAAGAGAGACTCAAGTTGACTTTCCTAGACTCATTAAAATTTAACAGGGAAGGTAAGGAATAAGTTTTCTTTTGGTTCTCAATCAGTGGCAGGATGTCTTCCTTGAACATAGCACTCTCTATTTTTTTTTTATACTCATGTCTTAGTGTTCACTTTCAGTTCATCTATTACTTCGAGTTTCTTACTCCTTCTCTTGTCAGTTCTACCTGGGGAATATGATCATGTCTCCTACATGGTAGATAAGTCTCATTGTAATATATATAAAGTTAAAATCTTCCTTGGGTCATCTCTGTGTCATGCTCACTGTTCAAGGACTTAACCTTGTATCTGATCTATATCCTGATTCCATCATTGTCTTATCTGTTATTACTTGTGTCTCCCTTCCTTTACCCAGTTCCTAGTCACTCTTATGATCCACTGGAGGATCTATTTCCTTCCTCATCACAATATGGTTCCACATCAACACTTCTTGACGACGAAGACCTAGAGTTTTGATGATCATACCTTAGGATTCACTTTCATTTTTGTGAATTCCTTTGCTTCAGTTGTCAATTATCACCTATTGGTTGACAATCTATTGAATCCTATGCATGTTCGACTTCAATAACATCTATTCACATGGCTTGAATTGTACTGTTTCTTTGGGATTTTCTATGAAGACCTTAGTTTCACATCTATGGACTAAGTTGCGCAAGATTATGTTGTGCTCACTCACACGGATTCCAGATTTTTAAAGACTCATCATTATTGTATGTTGTGGCTTCGATCCACCTTTGTAATATACGTGGTCTTGTACCTATACTATATGATGTACTCAAATATTGTAAAGGATCTAGTGTTCCAGTATATTGAACATAGCATCCTCAAATATGACTTTGTATATTACATTATTATGTATTTGTTTCAGGTACTACCTCTGCTCCATTGGACTTCTGAGTTCTCCAAGATAATGATTATAATGTATTTCGACCATCGTTTTCCTCTAACCTCACACATTAGGGGGCATCTGTTATCAACCCAAATGGAACTTCTCCATCTGAGTGCTGACATTCCTTATGTTGGTACACAAAAGGACATCTTAGGATTGAAGTTTTCCAAAACACTATAGATGGGCATGACATGAGATGCATTTACCCTTGAACCAGCTTACCATATTATTTTTCTAAGTGTTGAATGGATTACATGACTATCCTCATTGAAACTCATGTACGTACATGACTATTCCCATTAACAACTCGTGTACTGTACACGACTATCTCCATTGCAACCCGCGTACATCAACATACACGGGTTTCCTTTAAGCAACTCGCGTGTCATACGCGGGTTGCCTATATTAATAGTCGAGTACATCTTGATTCGACATTAAAAAATATAAATCATGATTAATGGAGATTGGTTGGGTCATAATCATTAACTATCCTAACTGTTTCAACCTCCTCAGCCTTCGAAACCACTCTATTTCCCAAAGTATAAATAGAGGCCTTGGGGAGGGCATTAATCAATCAAGTTTGGAGAGCAAAGTTATGCTGGTGGTATATTTTCAAAAGTCTTGGAGCAGCAGAACTTAGATTCCTTTGGTTGCAGAGGATTCCTTGTCTCAGAAGATGGGTTGTACTCTTATCTCATTCACTGATTGTTAATAAAGATAATTCTTCTTCCAACATTGTGTTGAGTCTCTTTCATGTATTATGGTTTATGAATATATTCGATTATGCACTAGATATATTGTTTGTCTAACCTCTCATATATACATGTATAAGAATGTACTTGGAGAATTTTCTCTTTGCAGGTAAAGGAGTTTTATCCATGGAAGCTTTGGAGAGAAGCAGAGCGGAAGAAGATCAAGCTTGGATCAACCGTCGGTAATCGGGTGAGTCAAGTATTTATTCCTATTTCCTTTCTGTACTCTATTAAAGATGATTGTTTGCAAGGTTAGTAGTAAATTGGTAACCCCAGACCCTAGGTTACAAGGGTGTTTAATCCTGAACAACACCGACATCTTGCATATCAATGTCAAAGAAGCAAGAAAGGACCGAATAATGCAATTAGCCAAACTAGAAGAACACCGACTGCTTGCTATACAACACCAAGAAATTCAGAAGCAACATTAGAAGGATTAGCATGACCAAAACATCAAAAATAAGAATTTGTCGGTTGGATACCTTGCCTTACTATACAACAGTCGGGTGAAAGGAAAACCTAAAAAGTTACACATAGAATGGATGGGACCTTACATTGTCGAAGAAATCAATACCAATGGA
>LPNX010239329.1:488048-512443 GCA_001517045.1 Pseudotsuga menziesii | reverse complement strand
AAAAAAAAAAAAAAAAAAAAAAAAAAAAAAAAAAAAAAAAAAAAAAAAAGTAGTTTTATAACTGCTAAAACAAACTAGAAAAAACAAAAACCTAACTCCAAAAATATCAAGGAAAACCAAAATGAAAGAAAATATCGACATACATAGTAGTCCACCATTCTACAATAATCAACATTTCTAGCATCGACATCGACAAGAGCATCAAAACTTCAAATCAACCCATCATGACTACAGTCAGAAGGAGCGTCAAAACTAGAGCAAATTAAATCAACCTTCATTAGAGCATTCCTTGCCATCAAATCCACCATTAATAGCACCATTGACATGATCTCCATCTGCCCCGCCTATAAATACTATGCCAACCGAAGATCACATACTATTTCACCAAGATTTATAACAACAGAATTACCAGACCCCTATGAGCAAATCAACTAAGAAGAGAGCTGAACCGAAAATCAAAAAGATGGCCCCAAAACAAACCAGAGCCATGAAATCCAAATTAAAAGAGTTGGAATCCGTCGTAATCCCACTAGTGAAATGGTTACGAAACATTAAAAACGTGAAAGTGCAGGAAGTTTCATGGACACGACATTGGGCAGAAATAAAAACATGGGCGTACTAGGGTAAGTCAAGAATGACAGAGGAAGGGGAGAAGGTAAACCACAACAACATTATGAATTTTCTGAATGCACCTCTAATGGAAAGTTTTGGAGGAACAAAGGAAAATATTGTAAAATTCATCATCAGTCGGTACCACAATGGGAAGTTCTACTTCAACAGACTAGTGAAAATATTAGCTGAAACCATTTACAAACTTACTGGGATTTCCAACAAAGGTGACCCTGTTCTTGTAAGAATCAAAGAAGGATTGGTCGAAAAACTAACGGGAACACCAACAGGGAAAAACTCAAAAGGGTTAATTGTCGGGCAAATCCAAGCCACCACACCCAAAATAGTGGCCAAAATTGTATCCACATGCTTGACTGTCACAGGACACGGCTATGATTTGAAGATTGACATGCTAGAATCCATTGAATGTATAGAAAACACATGGAAGATATACCATTGGGATCAATATATGGCCGACATGCTCAAATATATCTGCAAGAAGTGCCATGAATCAGGTTTAATGATCAGATTCCCATCACTCTTAATATGGATGCCTATGTACCACCTATGTCCATTCGGGCATAAAAACTTCTTGGAGCCATCCAGGTTCCATATGTGGCACTTTAAGCCTTTTTTAATGGCTGGAACCCCACTAGAACAAGAAGAAAGCAAAGTGCTCTTGGAACACTGGTTTCAAAATCTTAAAGTCTGAAGAGCCAGATGGAGGGTGCCTTAAAACATCCAAAGATGTCTGCCTCCCATAGCACATATCCAACTAGATCTAGACCACACAACAGTATGGCATAAGAAAGGGTCTATAGCAAAGGCAAATTCTCTTGACTACTACCCAACAGTTAAGGAGATCTTTACAGAGTTGGTCAGGTAGTACAAAACCGACATCACCATACCGGAGGATGCAAAAGAAAATAATCAACTCATTATAGAACCATTGATCGACCAAGAGAAGGAGGAAGCCTATGAAATCAACCTTCATATTAGTACTTTCACTTCAAAGACAGTCTGACAGAAGAGCAGAACACCCTCCAAATTGAAAATGTACCGACTGAACAACAGGATGTCACATCGATAGAACAAAGCATTATCGTCTCGACTCAATAGCAGAAGAAAGGAAAAGAACATGTATAGGAAGAAATTCAATCATACAACCTAGAATATGCCATGACAAAGGAAAAATTGAAGAAAATAGCTAAGGAAATATCAACTTCAAGGAAAAAAAAGGAACTCAGGGAAAAGGGAAGGGGAAGTGCAAACTTGTTGGCAAAACCCACCAACAAAGACTCATCGACAGGGGTTATCATTCTATCAATGCACAACCAGCGCAATATCCCTAATTACCAGCCCAGATAGGTTTTACCCTGCCCAGCAACGTCCGCAGAGCGGACGAAGTCTCACCCGAGATGTTTAAGGGAGAGCTGTTGGAACCAATTTTTCGGCAGTGGGGACGGAGGATATGGGGATCCAATAGGGAGACACCATAACTACTAGATACAAAGATTTGTAGTCAACTTTAAGTCATTTCCACAACTTGCAGAGTGCATCCATAACTATGCAGTCATTATTGATTCATTTCCACAGCATCATACAATTGTCACAATATCGCTAATACCGTAGCATTGTTCATAAAATATATCAAATCATAACATAATTTAAAACAGATTGCATCAATATAGAATAAAGGGACTAAGTCACAACAACATCATAACAAAATAGGTCGCAACATCATAAAAAATTAGATTGCAGCAGTAATAACAGTTAAGATTTGTGCAACAACTGTCATATCATAATAATCTTGTGCAAAGGATCTAAATTACACAATTCTTCTCCAAAACTGAGGACAGCATACATTAGGAAAACGCAGATAGATCGTAGATACAAAAATAAATTCTTCAAAAACCATATCACACTAGACCTCATGCGATAGTTATCCTCTGATGCGATTCTCCTATGATGATCATGATCCTGATCTCCCTATCTACTTGCAAAACTAGATCTATAAATAGGATTGTGCCTTTACATTGAGGGTCCACTTCTAACTAACTTATAACTACTAATGACCTATTGCAACAAAACTTGGTCAAATAATATATAAAATATTCAAAGCGGTTATTCTTCCGCCCATCGCGTTGATCTGGCCTTGCGCAATACCGCGTGAGCTTGCGCAGCTGCCACGACACTGTGCAACTCACTTACCAAAACCCCTGCCAACAAAACTTATCTTATCAGAAGAGTCAAAATATGAGGAATAACTACTTGCTACTGCTGCCAACATCCTGGAGGATGCTGCAATAAACAAGGTATCCATCGAGACCTAATTCAAGCAGTTTGTGAAATCAAGAGCAAAGCAAGGCAGGCTTAAAAAGGTAAGAACTACTACCCAGCCCGAAATAAATCCTATCAATTTAACTCCACACTCACCAAGACCCTATCTGACTCTAATATCACTAGATTCAACCTTGGCCATATCACCAATTTACAACGAAATTATCCCCACAACCCTTTAGGAAAAAATTGATAAAGATGTTGGACTTCAGCAATTTATCAACAAACTGGAAAATCTATTCCTTAAAGCCTATCAGATCAGCACCACCCATAAACTTGTCGAGTCAAGCTCTGCCCGACAAAGTCTCTCTCGACGAACGGACCAATTTTCATCGACACCCACAGTTATGGAATTTATCAAATCATCATTCATTCGCAACCAAAATTTCATCATTTACACCAAATTTCCAAAACCTTCTGGTCAATGAGGTAGATAGGGGATTACTTTCCCTTGAAGGTAATAATCAAGCAGCACTAGATGCAGAAACCAAAAACCTCATGGAAAATGAAGAAATCAACAACCCTGTAGACCTACAACCAGAAGTCGAAAGCCCCATGCTGACAAGTCAAATTCCAACCACCCCTCTAACTCCAGAACATTCACCATCATCGTCACCACCACCGGCACTAGAGTCTCCTCATAACCCATAACCACCATCTTCACCACCATTGGAAGCACAAACAGCCACAAACCCCATTCAGGAAACCCAACAAGCTAATCCTACCACAGCAGAAGTTCAGTCGACTGAGAACCGAATGAAGAGAACCAAACACTGCAACAACATCCAACATCAATACCGACAGGATCATAAGTGGTCCATAAGTCTAAACATAAGAGAAAAAGAAAAAAGATCACCACCAGCCACAGCAGGTATCGACCATGGTCCACCTTCAACAGTTAATATCGACTTCCATAGTCGAGACACCAAAACTAAGAGATGGAGAGTTGGACCGACTCCTGGGAGCACTCACCAAAGAAGCATCAACAATAAACCAAACAAGACAAGAATGAATTGAAAAACTGAAGACATAACAAGTTGAATTCCTGACTAAATGTAGGACTTTAACATAGACAGTCATACTAGGACCAGCAGAGACTGACACTGACAAACCTCTGGAGAAAGCATACCAGTTATTCGAGAGTGTCATGTCGAACCTCCAAGAACAGCTATAGACCAAGAAAGATGAGAAAAAAGAAGAAGCATCTATGTTATTAAGACAACAATACACAGCATTTTCAGAAGCACACAAGGTACTGCAAGAACATCTAGAGGAGTCAACTATTACAGAAGAAGTACTGCGCAACTGGTACACCCATTATGGCCAAGTATTTCAACAGGCTCTAGAAACCTGCAAACAGATCAAGACACTAGAGAATTGATAGGGTCTTAACGAAGCAATGAGGAGCAAAATACAAGAGAAAATTGTATTGGAAATAGTGAAACTAGAGAAGCTAGAGAAACAAGCTCATCGGTGGGTAAACCAGGCCCTCTCCAGCATAGACAAATTGGACACTATTTGTCCACAAATGAAAGTACCAATGGGCACAATAGATGAAAAATCCCAATTTTTGGGGCCCGACATGATTAATATTGTAGAACTCTCAATTCAAGAGAAACCGGTGACTCTATCTAGCATTACAACATTGACCATAGACATCCAGAGAGCTCTCTATAGTTGGGCAGATTTTCGACACCAATTGGCCATTTCGGTAGAATCCATAGTCGAAGCATGTGTACAGATAAAACCATCTATTAGACTGCACAGCCCATGAAAACATAATAACAGAAAGGAAGCTACTTGAGGTAGATTTTTATACCTCCCATGTTTCTTCGGGACGAAGAAAGATTTTGTTCCTTGGGGAGATGTTGTAGGAGCTATTCGGTGAGCCGAATAGACTAGTTAACTGACTAATCAAAGATTATTTCGGCCTCCAAAGGTCATGTCGGTTGACTAAACCAACAAGTAGTTACTCATAACTATTTTTTAATCATATATAATAGGCTATTGAGCCAGTTAAGAATTGGGTTCAGTTTTTGTATATGTATGGACCCTCATGTGATTCTATAATATAATATGTTATTCTACTATTTGTTCTTGTCTCTTGTTTCTGTATGTTTATATGATTCTATGTGTGTATTATTGGTAACCTTATGTGATCTGTGAGATCACAACACTATCCCTCTCAACTGTCAAATTCTCTCTCTCTCTCTCCTCAATTTCTCTCTCCTCTATCATTCTTCATATAACTCCCTCTCTTTCTCTCCCTCTCCCTCTCCCCCCTCTCCCTTTCTCCCTCTCCCTTTCTCACTCTCCCCCATCTCCCCCCTCTCTCTCCCCCCTTCTCTCTCTCACCCTCTCCCTCTCTCTATCTATCCCTCTTCCTCCCGCTCCCCCACCTCTCTATCTCTCTTCCTCTCCCTCCCCCTCCCCCTCTCTATACACATACCTCTCTCTCACCCTCTCCCTCCCTATGTTGGAATATATTAAACCCACTCATAACTTAGGATAAAATAATTAATCATTATTTGATTAATTATTCACCCACTAGCTTAATTAGTTGGCATCCACTTGCACCTTAAAGTCAATACATGCCATCTATATCATAGGAATGATTTATTTCTAATTCTGGGTTGATCCTGACCACCTTCTGACCATCCAAAATTAGTATACAGGACTTTACAGCAGATTCTGCTTTATTTTGTTTTTTCTTCTTTTTCTTCTTTTCTATGGATAAGATAAAAGCTAGTCAACTAGGAAACTAGTAGCTTTTGTTTCCAACCCATCCTCCATTATTTTTTCTCCATTTTCTAGGATTATCATGTTTTTTCCATCTCCTTGACAACTCACTCATTCTTTTTCCAACTCATGAGGTCCTTGATAGATTTGGGAAGTGCTTTAGCCACCTATGGGGGTTTGCTATATTTTGGTAAGTCATCCTTTTTGAGATTTATGAGTTGTTTCCATACAATTCGATTTTACTATGAGGGATGTACTATTTATGTACACTATTATTCATAATTATTCAATTGAAGGATACACATCAATATTCATCTCTTCATTCATGTGATTCAATATCTTTTCTTCTCTCTATTTTTACTGTGTATGCTTGTGAGAATTATTAGTAGCAAGATCTATTTCCTGTGATTCTTCTTAGCATCATTGCACATAGAATTGATATATTATTTATACATGGTATCATATCTACAAGGTTGATCAAGTTCTACAGAGTTGAGGAGCGCTTCCAGTCTCCTATCCCTCTCTGAAGAAGAGCTTGTCTAGCTTACAAGATTTTCTCCTAGTTTTTTTTGTAGGTTGCAGAGAGTATCTATTAGAGAATATCAACAACTTCTATATGGATTCAAAAGTTCCTCTACTATCTCCTTTAAACTATGCTGATTTAAATCCAAAGATGAGGGCATACTTGAAGAGGCAATGTCTCTTTAATGTCTCCATTGGTGCATTGAGTGAACCTGAGTCTTATGAAGAGAAGATTGATTGGCTAAATAATTGTGATAGATATTATGGAATTATGTGTTTGTAAATGTCTCCAAATATATATCATCTCATATATTATGTTGAGTATCCATTTGATCTTTGAAAAATTTCGGACAAAGTTTTTGGTTTGTAGGAAATTGAAGATGAAGGATGGAGCGAACCTAGCATCTCCTCTTGTTATATTTCTCAAGATTTCTTGGCCTCTACATTCTGTGATGAAGTTGATAATGATGAAGAATTTTCTCATACATTTCATGTTTATACTTCCCTCTTTCATTCGAATGCATCCTCCTTCAATGAAGAAGGAAATATTAAAGAGCCATCTTTTTCTGTGTCTCTTGAAGGTGATTTTTCTTCTTGTGATACTATTGATGAAAAAGAAGTAAAATATGGAGCTAGTTCTGATATTTATTATGATCCTATAACCCATTCATTTTTCTCTAAATCTCCTATCTTAGATTCTAATATCTATGTGCCAGGTTCTTCACACCTTGTGCATACCTCTCTCATTGATGGTGCGCAACCCAATGATTTCCAGGATGCTTGCTTATCCAAACCAAGACTTATTTGTGTCATACCACTTACCTTACTTAATATCATGTGCTTCAGCATCTCCTCCTTTGTTCTTGGCATCAATACTCAGATCCTCCTTGAATATTGTGAACATATCATTATTTCCTCCTTTCATACATAGGATTCATTACCAGTGTATTCCCATGAGTCTATTGATATGATTATATGTGATCCTTTGGATTCTGATTTAGAAGCATATTTGAAGGTTGATACACATATAATACCACCATCCATACCATCTACCATACCTCTAAATAATCAAAAGACTATACAAATCCCAAGCTCACTAGTTGATTCCTCATTGGTCTCTTATGCAGTGATACTTATCTTACATGGTTTGAAGTCTTTCCTATATTTCATTGGATGGTTATCCATGTCCTTAGTAATATTTGGAATGATATTAAACATTTTTGTATCTGTTCTAAACACTTATGGTTCAGATCTTATGCCCATCCACCATTCAGATTTTTACACCTATCAGTTTTCCCCAATTGCTCATAATTTTCCTAGTCTAGCCCTATATCCTCATGGAGCCATTGAAGCCTTTATCATTGTTGTTCCATATGCTAATATTTATGATATATCAAAGTTTTATTAGCCTCATATCAGATCTATAAAAGTGCTACATCAGATTGGAATATTGACATGTGATCCACATCACAATTTTGCAGCTATTCAGGGAATTGGGTGTGAAATAAATTGTCTTAATTTTTGTACTCTTTGGAAAGGAGTATGCATAGATATATTTTCCATTTAAGATTATGTTTTCTGATCAGATTTCAAAAGTAGAAATAAGCATTCACATAATGCTCCTACTTCATTAATTGATGAGATATAAGGAGTCTCTCCTCTTCCTTCTTGCAAGTTCTACACTCTAGCGCATGATCATGGAGTTCATGATTTATTCAGAAAGTCCTTCATCTAGAAGCAGTTCAGTCAGCTCATTAAAGTGAATATGAAGATATGTTGAAGACATATTTCAAATTTTGTGCCTTGTCCTATCTTGAGGGAGGATTTTCCCCATGTGGTTTTTCCTCTTTCCTCACTTTTCTGGACATAATAATTGTTAAAGGGTGACCATAGCCTTGTTGGTGGGCCCTATATGCATCTATATTTTTTGTCATACCATCAGAAAGTGAGACTTATGTTAGATTTTAAGATTTAAGCTAGCATTATATTAGGGTCTTTAACTGAGAGAATAACAAGAACAACAATCAAACACAAGAGACAATGAACACAGTGTTTTTCCTTTGGGAAACCATAAATGGAGAAAACCATGCAACTTCCTCAGAGATAGAATCAACACCAAAAGTAAAACCCCAAAAAATTAAGATGATCTTTTGAGAACAGTAGCTTCTTTATTTCTAGCCCCAACAACTTCTTCTCCCTCAGTTATGTGCTACAACTAAGTGTGAGTGAGTGTGTGATAAATAGAGAGGCTCACTCTCTATTTATACTAATTCTCAACTTGACAATAACTCACTAATGCCGACTTCACTAGGAGAGTCTAATAACCCTAGGGCCCCGAAACTGCGGGGACTTTAACCCTTGAACAATAGGAGGGTTACCCACATTGACTTGACATGACTTGTTTACATTATAAAAACTCTTGATCGGAACATCAAGGCATGACATGACTCAATTACATTTCAAACACTTCCTGGAATAAACATCGAGGTACAATACATAAGAAATACAAGTGAATACTTTTCGAAGTTACAATTACATCAACACTCCCTCTTAACTAGCACGGGGGCTTCACTTTTTGACCAATATCCTATCACGTTAGTTCATATTGTAGTTTTTAAAATTATAAAAAATCAAACCAATATATTGCAGGTATTGGGGGGATGAGGGGTTTCAGGTGGGGGTGGGTAGGGTGGTTTATAAGGATTGAGGTATACAAAGGGGTGGGGAGGAGGTTTTAAGTATTGGGAGGGAGTTTCAACAAAAAGATTTTGGGTCAATATCTCTCAAAATTAAGGGTATTATTTAATATCCCACAATCGCACGTGCTATGTGAGAGGTTCACTAAGTGAAGTCCCCGTGTTAACTAGGAAGGTATTCTCTCAACACAATTTATCAGCACAAGTCTTCTTCTCTATATCATCTGGATCATCATCGAGTCCTCATCATCTTCAAGTCATCTTCATCTTCAAGTCATCTTCATATGGATATGGATCATCACTCAATCTAGATCATCTCTGGTTCTGGACCATCTCTACTGGATCATCATCACAGGTGCTATCTCTTGATTCTTCTCGTCATAGGAAGTTCTACAAAGCCAACCCTTTTTCATGTTGGTTGTATTCCTAGCCTCCATGTAGGTCTTTTCCAGCACTTATATCTAACCCTAATTCAGAATGGCCCGCCCAGCACTTATATTTGATCATGTAGGAACCAATCCTATAGTCATATTAGAAAGGCATGCCCAGTACTCACATCTGACCATGTGGGAACACATCCCACAACCCTGTCAAAAAGGCCCAGCACTCACATCTTACAACCAATGTTAGAAAGGCCCAGCACTTACATTTTACCATGAAAGGAACCAATCCTCCATGCCGAAAGGGCTCTGCACTTACATCTAATCATTGTAGGAACCAATCATACAATTGCCTCAGAATGGCTCTGCACTTACATCTGATCATTGTAGGAACCAATCCTACAATCACCCTAGAATGGCTCTGCACTCACATCTGATCATGTAGGAACCAATACTACAGTCACATCAGAATGGCCTTCAATCCCAGAATAATCTTTCTTAGTAACTGACCAGGTGCCTTCATTCCAAGAATGTCATTCAGTGCTTATATATGATCATGTAGGAACCAATCCTATAGTCCCATCAAAATGGATTAGCACTCATATATGACATGCGAGGAACCAATCCTCTCATCATGATAGAATGGATCAACCCTTACATCTGACCATGGAAGGAAGCAATCCTCTCACCATGTCAGAATGGCTCACAGACTCATCACTTCCCTTTGGAGGGAACCTCGATCTGGAGAACACCAAGTGTTTCCCTGAAGTACTCAAACTTCACTCTAGCTAATGGCTTTATCAACATGTCAGCTATCTGTTCATCCATCGCAACATATTGGAGATTCACTACTCCTCTCTACACCATATCCCTGATATAGTGATACTTGATCTCGATATGCTTCGACTTGTCATGGAACATCGGGTTCTCTGACAACTTCACACAAATCTAGTTGTCGCAATGTATACAAGTAGCATCCAACTTGAGATCAAATAAATCAGACAGTATCTTCCTCAGCCATACTGCCTCACAACTAGCTGAACAAGCTGCGGCATACTCTACTTCAGTTGTACTTAGTGCCACACGGGATTGCTTCTAGCTAAACCAAGAGATCACACCTAATCCCATACTAAAGCAACACCCTGAAGTGCTCTTCCTATCGATGAAAATTCTTGCCTAATCTGAATCAACATAACCCTCCAGGTTAATCTTCTAATTCACCTCATACTTGAGCCCATAATCAGTTGTACCCCTCAGGTACCTTAGAATATGCTTTGCAGCAATCAAGTGAACATGTCTCGGATCTATCAAGAACTGGCTCAAGGTATTCACAGCAAAGCAAATATCTGGTCTCGTGTTCGTTAGGTACATCAAGGACCCAATCATTTGATGATACATCATAGCATCAACTACTTCTGATGAAGCATCAATCAATAGCTTCAGGTTCGATGCCATAGGTGTGGTCATGGCCTTGCAGTCCATCATCCCAAACCTCTTCAAGATCTCTACTGCATACTTCCCTTGTCCGGGGGAGATTCCATCTGCATTCTGCCACACCTCCATGCCTAGAAAATAGTGCATCATACCCAAGTCCTTCATTTTGAACTCGGTAGCAAGCTTCCTCTTCATATCAGCAATCAACCCATCCATACCTTTTACAAACAGATCATATACATATAGTAGGAGTATCACTGGTTTTCCATCTTCAACCTTGTAGTAAAGGTTGAAATTCGGTTTACTTTTGGTAAAGCCCAAACTAGATAGAAATCCATCAATTCTATCGTACCATGTACTAGGTGCTTTTTTCAAACTGTACAGGGATTTCGTCAATATACACACATGAGACTCCCTATCATGTGTCTCAAAACCGAGTGGCTGCTCCACATACACTTCCTCTTCCACTACACCATTCAAGAAAACAGTCTTGACATCCATTTGGTGTATCTTCCATTTCATCACTACAGCCAGAGCAAGTACTGATCTGATGGAAGTGTATCTGGCTATAGGTGCAAAGTTTTCTTCATAATCTATTATTTCTTTCTGTGAGAATCCACGAGCCACAAATCTTGCTTTATATTTCTCTATGCTGCCATCTGCAGCATGCTTGATCTTGTAGATCCATTTGGAAGTTACAACAGGCTTCCCTTCTGGTCTTGGGACAACATCCCAAACATCATTCTTAATGATTGATTGATACTCTTCGATCATAGCATCCTTCCATTCTTTCCTGTATGCCACTTCTTCATAGTTGGAAGGTTATTTATTGATAAAGTCACATGATAAATCTACATACCCAGAGCAGGTCCTAGTCCTCTTTCTTTCTCTATGATTCTCTTATGGATCCCCATATCTTTCTGCACCTTGGATAGCTTCTCGTACCCAAGCAGGTTTCCTCTTATGAGGACTTTTCTCTTGAGGTGGATCTACAGGTTCTTGAGGTTCTTCAAATTCTTTATCTTCTTCTTGAGTTTCTTTGTTCATAGTTGTGTCATGAATTCTGGGTGCTTCTAATTCTTCAGGATCTTTAGCAGGTCTCTTTCTGGATTTGTTATAAGCTGAGTCTTTGTCAAATTTTACGTCCCTGCTGATGTCGATCTTCTTGAATCCTAGGAAGTATATTTTGTAATCCTTCGAGCTTTAAGAGTATCCCACAAATATACCCTTCTTTCCTGAAGGATATAATTTTGTCCTCTTTTCTTATGGAATGTGTATGTATACTGGACAGCTGAATATTCTAAGATGGTTGAATTCTGGTTTCTTGCTGAAAAAGACTTCTTCAGGTGTCTTTTTCTTGAGTACTCTGTGTGGAGTATGATTCTGTACATACACCGATGCTCTGGCAGCTTCTGCCCATAGATGCATGGGAAGATCTTGATCATGAAGCATTGCTCTTGTAGCTTCCATGATAGTTCTATTCTTCCTTTCTACAACCCCATTCTGTTGTGGATTATATGGAGTGGATAACTCCCTCTTAATCCCTGAATCTTTGCATAACTCTTTGAATTCATTTGATGTGAATTCTCTGCCATTATCTGATCGAAAGGTCTTGATATTATTTTCTATGTGGTTCTCAATCAAGGCTTTGAATTCCTTGAACTTGCTGAAAACTTCATCTTTGTTCTTCATAAAGTATATTATTGTCTTCCTAGAAAAATCATCAATAAAAGAAACATAGTATACATACCCGCTTAAAGAACTGGATGACATTGGACCGCATACATTGGAGTGAATGATTTTCAAGATTCCTTTTGATTTGCTTTCGCTACTTGGGAATGTCTTCTTTGTGTTCTTTCCTTTCGCACATCCTTTGCAAACTCCTTCATGTTTTTCTTGAATTTCTGGAAGACCTTCAACAACTTTGCTTGCAAGTGGTAGTGCTCTGTACTGTACATGTGCAAGCCTTCTATGCCAAAGTTCATTTGGCTCTATTGTGTCATGGACCAAAGCTTGTTCTGGATGGCCCTTCAATTTGTATAATCCTCCTTCTTGTTCTCCAATTACTATTGCATCATCAATAGTCTTTCCTCTTGGCCACATGAGGACTTGCTATCTACAAATGCAACCCTCATGCCTTTTGCATCCAGTGTCGATATGGAGAGAATATTCTTCTTTAGTCCTGGTACAAACAAGACATCCTTCATTTTCACAGACTTTCCAGAGTCTAGCTTGTAGGAGGATTCACCACTACCTTCTATGGGATATTGGTAGTCATCCCCAAGTTTCACCTTATGGGGTGAATTATGTTTGGATAGTTTCTCAAAATATTTCTTGAATCTTGTCATGTTTTTGGAAGCCCCACTATCAATAACCCAATATTTGATTCCATGAGTGACAGTTCCTATAAGAGTAGAGATCAGAACATATTCTTCATCACTTGAAGAGTCTTCACTTTCTTGTTTTACTTTCTTCCTAGGAGGATCATCATCCTCAACAGTGTGAGCATGATGTCTTCTTTTGGAGTTCTTATTCTTCTTGGATCGACTCTTATTCATGGGACAATTTCTAGCAAAGTGTCCTCTTTCATCACATGTATAACATCTAAGTTTGGATGGATCCCTTTTTACAAAATTATCTTTCCAATGAGAATGCTTACCTTGGTGATGATGATTTTCCATTCTACCTTTCTTGGAGTGTACTGTGAGAGCTTGATCTTCACTTCCCATATTTTCTTCTCGAGCTACTATTCGAGCTTCTTCTTATGAGCATTCTTCCCACAATTTGTTGAACTTGATTAGCTTCTTTCTAGCACAAATTCCTTGGATGAAATAATCCCATGACCTAGGGAGACCATTCAAGGTTGTCATTACAATTTATGCATTCTCCACTTCTTCATATACTTCTTCAAGTTATTCTTTGATTTGGGAGACCCTTGTGAAGTATGACTGGATTGTCTCCTCATTCTGGATATTTACATTCTTCAACTAGTTCCTTAGAGTCATCTTCTGGTTTATGTTCTTCCCTTCAAACAGTTTGGTTAGGGCATCAAACATAGCTTTAGGTGTCTTGAGGGAGGACACCTGTGGTATGAGGTGATCCTTTATTGAATCAGAAATAATCCTCTTGGCCATAACCAACTTCTTATTATGTAAGGACTTAGCTTCATCTTCCTCTGGAACTGGAACCTCCTCATTGATGTAGGAGTCCAACTCATTTTCTTCCAGGACCAGGGAGAACCTATACTTTTAGGCTCAGAAGTTATCATCTCCCTCAATATTTTCATCAAGATTGTTATGATGAGACATCTTAACTTAGAATCTCAAATGGAAATACAAAATATTTAGATCTTACCAGGTCAAGATGTCGGATTTGGATTTGGAGCTAAATTTCTGCAGTGCTGGTTTAGGAGTAGATTAGGGTTTGACTTTCTCGGAGTTCTATCCAACCAAATTATTTGATCTTGATCTCTAAAATTTTATTTTGAGGAGGAGATCAATCCAGGCCTGGGCTCACTCAAAAATTCCACTTCTGTGGAAATCCCTAATTTCCAGCAGTAGTGTCGGGTCCAAAATTGAAAAAGCTCAGAATTAGATTCTATTTTGACAGAAAGATGCACCCTAGGGAGGAGAGTTAACCCAACCTTCTTTTTCTAAAAATCTATGGAGAGAGATCCAAAAAGTAGGAAGCCCTAGTTCCCATAGTTGCATAGTGTCTTCTTCTCAGGTTAGCTCTGATACCATGTTAGATTTTAACATTTAAGCTAGCATTATATTAGGATCTTTAACTGAGAGAATAACAAGAATAGCAATAAAACACAAGAGACAATGAACATAGTGTTTTTCCTCAGGGAAACCATAAATGGAGAAAACCCTGCAACTTCCTTAGAGATAGAATCAACACCAAAAGTAAAACCCCAAAACATTAAGATGATCTCCTGACAGCAGTAGCCTCTTTATTTCTAGCCCCAACAACTTCTTCTCCTTTAGCTATGCGCTACAACTGAGTGTGAGTGGGTGTGTGATAAATAGAGAGGCTCACTCTCTATTTATACTAATTCCTGACTTTACAATAACTCACTAGGGTTGACTTCACTAGGAGAGTCTAATAACCCTAGGGCCCTAGAACTGCGGGGACTTTAACCCTTAAACAATAGGAGGGTTACCCACATTGACCTGACATGACTTGTTTACATTATAGAAACTCCCGATCGAAACATCGGGGCATGACATGACTCAATTACATTACAAAAACTTCCCGGAATAAACATCGGGGTACAATACATAATAAATACAAGTGAATACATTTAGAAGTTACAATCACATCAACAACTTATAGGGGGGTGTTGGAATATATTAAACCCACTCATAACTTAGGATAAAATAATTAATCATTATTTGATTAATTATTCACCCACTAGCTTAATTAGTTGGCATCCACTTGCACCTTAAAGTCAATGCATGCCATCTATATCCTAGGAATGATTTATTTCTAATTCAGGGTTGATCTTGACCACCTTTTGACCATCCAAAATTATTATATAGGACTTTACAATAGATTCTGCTTTTTCTACTTTTCCTGCTTTTCGATGGATAAGATAAAACCTAGTCAACCAAGAAACTGGTAGCTTTTGTTTCCAACCCATCCTTCATTATTTTTTCTCCATTTTCTAGGATTAGCATGTTTTTCCCATCTCCTTAACAAATCACTCATGCTTTTTCCAACTTGTGAGGTCCTTGATAGATTGGGAAGTACTTTAGCCACCTATGGGGGTTTGCTATATTTTGGTAAGTCAACCTTTTTGATATTTATGAGTTGTTTCCATACAATTCTATTTTCCTATGATGGATGTACTATTTATGTACACTATTATTCATCATTATTCAATGGAAGGATACACATCAATATTCATCTCTTCATTCATGTGATTCAATGTCTTTTCTTCTCTCTATTTTTCCTATATATGATTGTGAGAATTCTTAGTAGAAAGATCTATTTCATGTGCTTATTCTTAGCATCATTTCACATAGCATTGATCTATTTTTTCTACACCATCCCTCTCTCTCACCCTCTCCCTCCCTCCCTATCTCTCCCTCTCTTTCCCTCTCTCTCTCTCCCTCCCTCCCTTTCCCAATATATATCCCTCTCTCCCTTTCCAAATATATATCCCTCCCTCTCTCCCTTTCTCCCTATATATTCCTCTCCCTCCCTTCCTCTACATCCCTCTCCTGCCTCCCTCTCTCCCTCCCTCCCTACCTCTCTCTACTCATCTCTCCATCTCTATCTCTCTCCCTCCTCTCCCTCTCTCTCTCTCCCTCCTCTCCCTCTCTCTCTCTCTCCCCCCTCTCCCTCTCTCTCCCTCTCCCTCTCACCCTCCCCCTCCCTCTCTATCTAAACCCATTTATATCTCCACATCCCTCTCAATATCCTCATATCTCTCTATCCCTCTCTCTCCCTCTCTCTCCCTCTCCCTCTCACCCTCCCCCTCCCTCTCTATCTAAACCCATTTATATCTCCACATCCCTCTCAATATCCTCATATCTCTCTATCCCTCTCTCTCCCTCTCTCTCCCTCTCCCTCTCACCCTCCCCCTCCCTCTCTATCTAAACCCATTTATATCTCCACATCCCTCTCAATATCCTCATATCTCTCTATCCCTCTCTCTCCCTCTCTCTCCCTCTCCCTCTCACCCTCCCCCTCCCTCTCTATCTAAACCCATTTATATCTCCACATCCCTCTCAATATCCTCATATCTCTCTATCCCTCTCTCTCCCTCTCTCTCCCTCTCCCTCTCCCTTTCTCTCTCTCTCTTTCTCCCCCTCCCCCCCCCCCCTCTCCCCCCCCCCTCTCTTTCTCTCTCTTTCCCTCTCTTCCTCCTCCCTCTCTCTCCCCCTCTCTCTCTCTCGTCCTCCCTCTCTCTATCTCTCCCTCTCCCTCTCCCTCTCCCTCTCTCTCTCTCCCTCACCCTCCCTCTCCATATCTCTCCCTCCCTCTCCCTATATTGATCTCTCTTCCCCTTTATCTCTCAACCTATTTCCCTCTCCCCTCCTCTCTCCCTCTCTCCCGATGTTACGATATCCCTCTCTTCCTCTCCCTCCCTTTCTCTCTCTCTCTGTGTCTCTCTCCCACATTCTCCCTATGTCTCCCTCTCTCTCTCTCCTGCTACCTTCCTCTCTCCCCTCTTATCCTCTCTCTACTTTCATCCCTCCCTCTCTCCCCCCTCCCCCATTTCTCTCTCTCTCCCTCAATATTTGACCCTCCCTCCCCTTCCTTCTGTCACATACCCCAATTTTGTAAAATAATGTTAATTGTTTTAATTATATTCCTGAGACATTATGTTAAATTTAATGCTAAGTAGGAACTGATGACTCAGCAGAGTCAATAGAATTGGAATGTAATTCAGAATATTTTATTATTAATAAATAAATTGTGGAGACAACAGCATGGGAGAGCTGTTAAAAAAAGGTTACTGGTCAAACTGGTGGATGGAACTAGGTGGAGGGCAAAAGACAAGTGGCAGCATCCTCAAACACTTCCTAAGTTGTAGGTGGAAAATTCCCTATATTTGGGGTCATGATCCCCCAAGAAAGTGGGATCAGAGCAGGTGGCTCATTAAATGACAACTAACCCAAAAAGGCCTAGGCAATTTTTTAAAAAGTACCCAATGAATAGAGCTGAGGCTGCTCAGATATTTTCTAGAGAAGAAACATTCAGGTGGAATTCTATTCAGGAAATTCATTTGGGGAAAAAGGGAAAACAGGAAAGAAGTTATTCTGAGAGGATTGCTGCAGTAACTTGGTTTATTACAACTTGTTAGATGGGAGAACTTACTGATAAGTTCTGGATTAATACTGAGTTTGAAGACTGGTATCTGACTATTGCTGCACCTAGTTCCATCCAGGGAGACCAGAGCAAGCTCGGGGGTCCTGAGGAGTCGTTTTTTGAGCGCTCTCCAGGAGTTGGTAGGGAGGAACAGCCTCCCATTGTTGTTGTTGTCCAAGTTTTAAGCAGGTTCTGTCACTTAACTATCTTTGTTTTAATAACTGTGAATGGTTAAATGATATGTTTGTAGGTTATGTTATAAGATTTAGCTGGTTTAGAAATGTAAATGCTTTAGTTTATCAGTAATAGAATCCTTGATGAAAAATAAAGACCCACTGAGTTTTTCCACATCTGGGTTTACCAGACCGTACTCCAGCACAGGGGTAGAATTATAGAGAAAGATGATATTATAATAATATAACATAGAATATGAATGAAATTTCAAAGTGTTTCTTTGTTTGGTTTAAAAAAAAAAAGAAACATCTTAGGTATCAGGAATTGTATCAACTTGTACGAGGACTGTTAAGTCATTTAAAAACAGAGAAATAAATGTTATTGTTCACTGATAGTAGTATGTTCAATAAGAGAAACAGAATTGATATTATAGTTATTCTTTTTGTTTGCTATAAGATATTTGAATAGCAAAGAAGAGTATAATAGTCCACTAAAGTAGAGTTCAGTTAGAAAAAGATGTTGTACAGTCTATTTATTTACAGATTAAATCACTGTAAATATATTATTCAACTGAAGGAAAGGATAGCTAGAGCTTTATTTGTTCTTACAGATACTTAGCTACTAACAGAATTTACCTTGGAAAGTAATATCATTTCTTTATTTATTTCTGTTCTATTTAGTTAAGTCCTAACAAAACATGCAAATGCCACCTATACTTTTAAGCTGTTAACAATATAGGATTTGTTTAGTTCTATGATTTTCTTTATATTATAGTTAACCAGATAATATGGGACATAGAGCATATGTCTACAAAGTAAATAGAACAGTAAGTATGATGAGAACACAGCAATAAAATATTAAGTTTATTTATATCATGAATAAACATATGATAAGGGTATTAGCTTTATAGTAACATTTACAATTCTTTTATATAAATAAACTAAGTAGACGTAACAATAGCAAATATAACACTTACAGGTAAGACAATAGTCTTACATTATATCCTCTCTAATATATTATATTCTTGTATATTGTTGCATGGATTAAGCATGCAGAATATGTGCTAATTCCAGAAAAATAGTATATTTTTAACTTCAGTATTATTAAATAAAATAATAACTTTCGTACCTAAAGAAGAGAAGTAACTATTAGTTACTTAAGTATTCTAGATAGGACTTCAAGTGTTTATTTTATTCTTTAATAAATTATACATAACAACCTTGACAGGTTTTATAAAGCACACTGAATATAAGAATGATTTACAGGAAAGACCCTAATAATAACTTATGAAACTATTATGAAAACAAAATTCAAGTATAATAATGTACTGCCATTATCTTAACAAAGCGACAAAATAATCAGTTTATTAAGCTTAAGAAAAAGAAAATTTAAACAAATACAACCCCATAATTGAACAGAGGTAAAATATAAGGAAAGGATAAATACTGTAAATATTATATTGACGTCGAGCCTCATTTACTAGTTATAAAATGAACAAGTACATACATTTAAACGCTGTAACATAAACAAGGAATTTAAACATGAAAATAGTATTAATAACTATTATAATGATATTAGGGTGGAAACCCTGCAAAAATTGATGATTACAACAAAAGTAGAAGTCATGGGTGGTAAACCCTTTTTAAGATAGGCTCACGGCCTCAAGCTTTACATAGTATCCTATCAGAAATTCGATTGGTTATTCTAAGCCCTCGGTCTTTACATGTATTGTGAAGGGTATGGCATTTTTGCCTTAGTTTTGTTTCCCCTTGCATACATCACTTCAAAACACAAAAGAACTAACTTCTTTAGTCACGGCCAAAGCCAAAGAATCCCTGCAGTAAAGCAAGGGTATTAACCAACCAAGGAAAACTGTGAAGAAAACAACCAAAACAACCAAAACCCATGAGGGTCTATTAGGCCGCAGTGACCAACCCTTAACCTTCCACGAAGGTTTGCACAAGATGGGATGGCCATGGAAAATTCCAGGCTTACCGGAGGATAGCAACCGTTTCCTTTCCCACGCTGCTTCCCTCGAACGTTGAAGCTGTCACCTGTAACAAGGGCAGACTAGGGTTAATATATTATTTGCAAAATGAATTTTATAAATATAAAGAAATCGATTCATGAAATACCGTAAGTATTAACAGCACCTTAACTAAAATCTGAAGGATGCGTGACCTCCTAAGAACAGACAAATAACCACCAAAGCGAAAAGAAGGAGATTCTTCATCGCAGAAAAAGGATAGGCAAGAGTTTGACAGAGTTAAGAGTCGCAACGACTGAATGCAAGCTCTGTGCAAGGTTTACGCAGGAAACTTTCATATTAATAACCCAAAGTTTAACAGAGACGGCTACATTACTCCCTAACGAGCCACAGAAGGATTAATATCCACACAGTAAAGAATTGTCTGGAGAAAAGCAAACAACGAGAGGAAGCATGCAGGAGAGCAACTCCAGCTTACTCACAGCGACGAGCGAAGAGAAGACTCACAGTCAACGACAGGAGCCGAACGCAATGGAGCAGGAGACCGGGGAAACAATGATGAGCTAGGGTTAGAGTTGGTCTTTTAACCTCTTTACGCTTGGCCAACAAATTACCACGTCTCCTCATAAATAATTTGCACACGGTGGGTAACTTTCTATAGTCGATCAAAGACAGATAGGAGGAACGGTTCATGCAATCATTTAGTTGATTTAAGAAGGTTCGACTATAATCTTCAGTGAATTCAACCTATCAATTGCCATATGATCACAAGAATTTGTTAGTATACATAATTATACCTTGCATCATAGTTCATTATTAGCGTTTAAACAATGCATTTGATTACTTTATGATATACTATCAATTATATTGATTCTATTCACGTTATAATTCTATGATCATCATGGGTATAGCTAGGGTTATGACATAGAACTTTGTGTCATGATACCCTTACCTTATAAACAAATAAAAATAAATAAATAAACTATATCTAGAATGATAAATGCATAGTATAACCCTATGTACATGCTTGGAATGTACTAGATAAAGGTCTATGAGAGTTTTCTCTTAGAGTTGATACAAAACTTGTTTGGTTATGGTATTATTCATGACCTCTCCATTCAAGTGAATGACTATTTTGTCATTCAACATTTATATTCTTAAATAAAATAAGTTTGGTGATAATGTTATGGAAGGAAAATATAATATCTATGTTTAAAGCGATGATAATACTTATACAAGTATCCACTTAACATCTATATTATAATTAGAATATACTAATGGTCAATTTTTAGGGTGTTGTAAAACCAACTATGGCAAGTATCTTATTGATGAATGTTCTTAACCTAGAAGTTATAACCTACAAGAATGAAGCCATTAATCCCTTAATAGAAGATTTATCAACGTAATTACCAGATCTTATAAATCTTTTGTTGTACATTCTTTAAGGACAATGATCCGATAAAAATAAGTCCTTTACCTTTTTATAAATAAAGGGATAAAATAAAATCCAGTCACAGTAGGTTTTCTAACAGAACTAAGATGAGCTTTAGTATGCTTGTTTCAGTGATAGTGTAAATGAGACTTAGTGCTTCAGCCAGAGTATACCCCTTTTAGCAAGTATTTTGAACATGAAAACAGTAATAAGTAAACCCCTCATAAATGCACATTACAATGTAAGTGTATGTGTGTTCTTGTAAGGTAAACTGTAAATTCTATAACTCTGCCTTTTCCTACTTTGTTTGCAAAGAGTTTAATTGAAGTCTTTTTATATTTGGCACCTATGATAATTATCGAATAATACAGTAATCCTTAAGAATCATAAGGATACTCCCACTAAAAATATGGACAGTTATGGAATTTACCTCAGCAAGTATTGAAAATGGTTTAACAATTATCTTCCTACTGAACTTTTATGTTGCGATGTACTTGTATTTATAAACACTTTAGAATTTTGACAGGATGCCAACCTAACTTCTTACCTACATTCTGTAAGAACAGAAAAACGTTCTGCATTAGCTCGAGAGCTAAGTAAGCCCAGTTTTTGCATGACATCCCACCTTGTGGTCGCAAAAAAAAAATAAAAAAAATCAAGTCAGTAATCTGAAAAAGGACAGTTCTATCTTTAAACACAAATCCAACAAATAATTTAATTAATAAGATGATAACATATAACTAATTAAAGGATTAGTTAATAGCATTTATGTTAAGGATATGCAAATTTAAAAATTTTAAATTTTTTTTTGAAAATTTGGGGTTTTGACACCTTCCCTCCCTCTCCCTTCCTCCCTCTCTCTCCCTCTTTCTCCCTCCCTCCCTCTCTTTGATATCTCTCCCTCCCTCCCTCCCTCTCCCCCCCCCCCCCTCCCCCTCTCCCTCTCCCTCTCCCTCTCCCTCTCCCTCTCCCTCTCCCTCTCCCTCTCCCTCTCCCTCTCCCTCTCCCTCTCCCTCTCCCTCTCCCTCTCCCTCTCCCTCTCCCCTC
This sequence comes from Pseudotsuga menziesii, assembly GCA_001517045.1. Lineage (NCBI taxonomy): Eukaryota > Viridiplantae > Streptophyta > Pinopsida > Pinales > Pinaceae > Pseudotsuga > Pseudotsuga menziesii. The sequence goes on along the minus strand of LPNX010239329.1, from coordinate 490,261 downwards.
CCCCCCCCCCCTCCCCCTTTCTCTCTCCCTCCCCCCCCCTCTCTCTCTCTCTCTCTCTCTCTCTTAGGAGTGAAATTCACATCTTAAATAGTAAAACTAGGAGTGTTCCCATGAAAAAATGATTCCCTTAAAGTGGAGTGACACTCCACTTTTTCCAAAACCTTTCTCACATGTATAAAGTGCCCAAATTTTCCTTATAGCTTTGGGTATATATTTCCCCAAAGAATTGTTATAATAGGTGAACAAAACAAAATTGAATAATAGATAATCCATGGAAAGTGGTGGTGTCAATAGACACCATTCTTAACTTAAGCATAATGAGCATATCTTGAAATATATATGTCATGATATTATTGCTTATAAGATCATCTATATATAGGTTTATATATATAATTGAAACCCCTAATGTATGGGGCCATAGCCCATAATCTTCCACATAATATGGAATTATATAATCAAAATGGACAAATTAAACTCCCATCCACTAAAGGTAGTTGGAACTCCATCTGCGTCAGCTCTCATTACAGTTGGCTCCCTTTCATGTGTTTGATAAAGTGAGTTTACAACAATAAAAATAGGTTCCAACATACCATCTTAACTCAACTTGTATGACATATAAATTTACATGAAGTCAAACTATATATCACCCCCCCAAATTTGGTAGGGACTGCAAATCCTAATAGTAAAGGGGATTGATTTAGCTAGGTATAGTAAAGAAAAATTGGCACCTCCAAAAAACAACCTACTAATAGATAACATACTGATCAATCCATGATACAATATCTCTTGAAACAAATTTTGAAACAACGATCACCTCATTAATATTCTCCACCTAATCTACTATAAACTAAGTGAAATAATCTCTAAACCATGCTTACAATAATAACATATGAAAAATGCTTGATAACAATAACAATATCCCCAAAATGTTGTGCAACACAATAGTTTCCAGTCGACATCTCTATCAATATATTTATTTTTTGATAATATGCACTCTTATTTAAATGCACACTAGTCTTCAATACCACCCTCCAGCCACCAATTTGCAATAACATGTCAAACTAGTATCTACATACCACAACAATCCATCATTAAACAACTTACCCAAACTCATTTCAATTGAATCTTGACTCATTAGAAATAAGTCCTAGTAGATTGGTGAACTAAACATCTCAATTTGTGATTTCTCCATAAACATCAATAGCATCCCCCTTAAATGCAACTAAGGGATCAATACAGTATAACAATCTACAAGTCTCACAACAAGACCTTCAAACCAACTATTAAATACAAAAACCATACGACATACATTCCCAAAAACATCCTCAGTCAAAACTAATTTGTTGATAGATTTAATCAAAACTCATCTAACTACTCCATTGGATCAAAACATGAATAAAGAGGATAAATGTATAGTTGTATAATCGATTCTATGAATCTATAGGAAATCCTAAAGCACACATTCAAATGATTCCATGAGAATTCATTATTCCAACCACAATCAACCATAGTAGTCAACATTGGTCAAAACTTTTGTTTCTTATGCATCTTTTGCAAAGAATTGTAAGAATAACCGCCATCATCCAAGAATTTTGACTTTGAGATAAGTTCTTCTTATTTCTAAGATGAGGATGCCAATATGGAAAATAAATATTTTCCTACTAAAAAAAAATTGCAATATCATATTTATGCTCAACCAAAGGTGTAGAGCATCCCTACAAATCAACAACATTGTCATCTATAGTAACAATTTCCAATTTTGGCATATCATTATCAACCAAATTTAAGTCAGGTTAAAGGAATCATAAACAATTATCTTATCTTGCAACTTATTTGGATGAATTCCACCTAAAAAAAATGAAATCTTGGCATTTAATAGAGACATGGGTTCTCAAGAAATACCAATAAATGATTTGTCATTATATTCTAGATGCACTAGCATTTTCAATCTTCCCAAAGGGAAGAAGGTCTCATCCAAAGCACAATTAAGAGCTTCAATATATAGGGAGATAAAATGGGAATTTCACAACCCCATATATATTCGTATACTAACATACATTCATTGCATACATGTTGAATGTGACATTAAGAATTAGATCTAGAAGAGAAAACTATTTCTATTTAGTGGATATGTAATTCTCAACATTCAGAAGTAAATAAGGAAATAAAACAACTCCATTCATCATTATGCCAAGATTATAATCAAATTCCAC
>LPNX010239329.1:404128-487914 GCA_001517045.1 Pseudotsuga menziesii | reverse complement strand
CCCCCCCTCCACTAAAGTGTTTTAAGGTATTTGTGGCCGGTCCTTAAAAACCCCCCTCAAAAGTATATTTCTTATGAATTTTGGGGGGGGTTGTACAAAGAACCCCCCTAAAGGTCTATTGCGGTGGTTTTGATAAAACTTCCCCCGAACAATTTTTAAGGTATTTGGGGGCGGTCCTTAAAAAACCTCATCAAAGTGTAATTCTCAGGACTTTTGGGGAGGGTTTTAGAAAGACCCCTCCTAAAGGTGTTTCATGGCGGTTGTACTAACCCCACCACCCCCCCCCCAAGGTTTTTAAGGTATTTGGTGGTAGTCCTTAAAAAAAAATTCTAATTCCCAGGACTTTGGACGGGGGGGGGTTAGAAAGAAAGGTGGCCTGTGGTAGTTTTGCTAAACCCCTCCAAAATAGTTTTAAGGTTTTTGGGGGTGGTCCTTAAAAACCCCCCTAAAAAGTCTAATTCTTGGGAATTTTTTTGGGGGGAGGGTTTGAAAGACCCCCCCTAAAGTTGTCTTTTGGTTTTTTTTCTAACCCCACCCCCCCCGCAAAGTTTTTTAAGGTATTTGTTGTAGCTGATAGCATTACTCCATTGGCCAGTAAATCAGAAGGAAAGGATAAAAGATATTTTCCCGAGGAAATGGATATCGATGAGGAGGGCACTGCTGAAACTCCCAAAAGGCAGAAGGTTGAAACTGAAGGAAAACTTGTCCTAGATACAGCTATAGAAAAAATTAAAATGCAAATGATGATATCAAGCCCTCCATTTGAGGTAAAAGATTATACATTTGTAGATATTACTCCTGTCTATTCCTCCTCCCAGTCAAAGAACAAAGCAGAGTTAGTGGATAAATACAAAGGCATCAAAGACATAACTTCACAAAGGAGTCTGAAATTATATGTGTCTTTGGTTTCAGTCAGGGATTATATCCAAAACACTCTGAACTTGGCCTTGGAAAGAAAGAACACAGTTGCTGAAGTAAAAATGAACCTAGATGATATCCCCATACCTAACATGATTCATCCGCATAAGCAGACAGGAGATATATTGTTTACTTACTTCCTGAATATCACTCTGGAATTATCCAAGTTACAGATCCTCAAAGGTAAAATTGAGTACCAATTGAGGCAAGAAAAGGTGGAAAATAAGGCCCACCAAACTCAGATAAAGAAGCTACAAACTGAGCTGCTGGCTGCTAGAGGCTAATATGATAAGGGAGCTGGCCGTATCCAAAGGTTTTTGGATGAGAAAGGAAAAGAGATCCAGTTATTGAAAAAGAAGATTCCCATACCTTCCACCCAGCTAATACAGGGTCCTGAACTAGCTGAGATAGAAAAAGAAAAGGAGAACCTGAATAATCAACTCACTGATTGTCAAGCAATTAAACTTATTGAAGTTTGCTGATAAAGAAAATAAATGGCAAACTTATTGAATAATTTTTTCATTACATATGAAATTTGTAAGTTTGAAACGATAATATACATTTCCTAGCATGTGGGTTATTGTGAAGACACTTCTATAATGTCTTCAAATTGTCCAAAAAACCTCTTATTATAGCCTTCTAGATATTGTTGGATGCACCATAAAACACTCTAGAGATCCACACTCTCAAAATAATTTTATCATCATCCTATGAGCTATGGGGGGCATTTCCCTAAGGCCAGTTATGCATATTTTACCAATAATTCCATACTTCGACAATTTTTTATCTTCTCCTAGACTCGGTCTAATTTCCCTAAACCACATTTTTAAGACTACTTGGACCAATATTCCCAAACTTAGCCAATTTCCTGATTTTAACTAATTTGTCATATTTGTCTAAAATGATGTCATAATGCAACAATGATTTTAACTTCATTTAAAATCATCATCTATGCCATGCGGGCATCATCCTTAGTGCGGGAATCAACCTTAATGCGGGCATCACTGATCCCCTTTAAAACACTTAGCCATTTTTTCTTCGTCTTTAGTATGCAAAATAACATTTTTCTTCTATTTTGACATGTTGATATTTTCCTTATTTGGTCAGCATAAGAAAAACCAAGAGCATGTATAGATATTCATTTCAACAATGAAAAATACCACATCATCTGATGAATTTTGTCATCAAAGGAACACCCCCTTTCGGTCATTTCCAAGGGGTCTCTCAAACTTTTTGTCTAACACTTGAGCAATTCTCTTCAAACCCTAGGTCACCAAGGTGATTTCATTTTTCCTTCAAATTTGGAAATTGATATTCCCAATGGGTATAGTTCAACAAGGTGAATCCAGAAAGACCAATTTCATCTTCTGGATCTTCTTTCTCTCTCCTCGACGGGCATTTTTCTAGAGCAGTGAAAATATGGCTGAGAGGCACTTTTGGCAGACTGATATCTTCTTCCTGAAAGACTTTTTGGTCAAGCTAATTATATAGTTGGATGCACCATACAAGAATCTAGAGATATACACTCTCATAATATTTTTATAATCATCCTATGAGCTGTGGCAGGCATTTACCTAAGTCCAGTTAGGCATATTTGACCAATAATTCCATACTTGGACAATTTTTTATCTTCTCCTAGGCTTGGTCTAATTTCCCTAAACCACAGTTTTGGCAAGTCCATAAATTCTTCTTCAGGGTGTCTTTGGACAAATTGAGACCATGGTTGAGTAGACAAAATAGTAGTGTACAATATCCCCATGTTGTGCGGGCATTTTCTTCAACAAACCATTTGTGGTGGGCATCCTCTTAAGGCTACTTGGACCAATATTCCCATACTTAGCCAATTTCCTGATTTTCACTAATTTTCGTATTTCTCTAGAACGATGTCATAATGCAACAATAAATTCGACTTCATGCCACATCATCATCTATGCCATGCGGGAATCATCCTTAGTGTGAGAATCAACCTTAATGCGGGCATCACTTAGCCCCTTTACAAAACTTAGCCATTTTTTTGTCTTTAGTATGCAAAATAATATTTTTATTCTATTTTTCCAGGTTGATAATTTTCTTATCTCGTCACCATAAGAAAAACCAAGAGCATGGCAAGATATCCATTTTAACAATGAACATGACCATATAATCTGATGATTTTTATCATCAATGGAACACCCCCTTGCGAGCATTTTCAAGTGGTCTCTCAAACTCTTTGTCTAACACTTAACCAGGACTTCTTCAAACCCTAGGTCACCAAGGTGATTTCATTTTTCCTTGAAACTTGGCAAGTGAGATTCCCAATGGGTAGAGGCCAACAAGGTGAATCCATCAAGAACACTTTCATCTTCTAGAGCTTCTTTCTCTCTCCTCAGTGGGCATTTTTCTGGAGCAGTGCAAATATGGATGAGAGGCACTTTTGGCATATTTCTATCTTCTTACTGAAATACTTTTTGGTCGGGCTAATTATATGGTTGGATGCACCATACAAGACTCTAGAGATCCACAGTCTCATAATATTTTTATCGTCCTCCTATGAGTTGTGGCAGGCATTTCCCTAAAGCCATTTAGGCATATTTTACCAATAAATCCATACTTGGACAATTTTTGATCTTCTCCTAGGCTTGTCCTAATTTCCCTAAACCACAGTTTTGGCAGGTCCATAAATTCTTCTTCAGGGTCATGTATTTGGAAAAACTGAGACCATGGTTGAGTAGAAAAAACAACAGCCTACAATATCCCCATGTGGTGCAGGAATTTTCTTCAACAAACCATTTGTGGCAGGCATCCTCTTAAGGCTACTTGGACCAATATTCCCATAATTAGTCGATTTCCTGATTTTCACTAATTTTCTGTATTTCTCCAAAACGATGTAATAATGCAACAATGATTTAGACTTCATGCCACATAATAATATATGCCATTCCATGCCATATAGTTATCATCCTTAGTGTGGGAAGCAACCTTAATGCAGGAATCACTTAGCCCCTTTACAACACTTAGCCATTTTTTCTGTCTTTAGTAATGCAAAATAAAAAAATTTATTCTATTTTTCCAGGTTGATAATTTCCTTATCTGGTCACCATAAGAAAATCAAAAAGCATGGCTAGATATCCATTTCAACAATGAACATGACCATATCATTTGATGATTTTTATCATCAATGGAACACCCCCTTGCGATTATCTCCAGGTGGTCTCTCAAACTATTTGTCTAATACTTAACCAGTTCTCTTCAAACCCTAGGTCACCAAGGTGATTTCATTTTTCCTTCAAACTTGGCAAGTGAGATTCCCAATGGGTAGAGGCTAACAACGTGAATCCATCAAGACCAATTTCATCTTCTGGAGCTTCTTTCTCTGTCCTCGGCAGGCATTTTTCTGGAGCAGTACAAATATGGTTGAGAGGCACTTTTGGCATATTGATATCTTCTTACTGAAATACATTTTTGTCAAGATAATTATATGGTTGGATGCACCATACAAGACTCTACAGATTCATAGTCTTATTATATTTTTATCATCATCCTATAAGCTATGGCAGGAATTTCCTAAGGCCAATTAGGAAGATTTTACCAATAATTCCATACTTGGACAATTTTTTATCTTCTCCTTGGCTTGGTCTAATTTCCCTAAACCACATTTTTTGCAGGTCCATAAATTCTTCTGCAGGGTCATGTCTTTGGAAAAATTGAGACCATGGTTGAGTAGAAAAAATAGCAGCCTACAATATCCCCATGTGGTGCAGGAATTTTCTTCAACAAACCATTTGTGGTGGACATCCTCTTAAGGCTACTTGGACCAATATTCCCATACTTAGCCAATTTCCTATCTATGCCATGCCATGCGATCATCATCCTTAGTGTGGGAATCAACCTTAATGCGGGAATTACTTAGCCCATTTACAACACTTAACCATTTTTTTTGTCTTTAGTATGCAAAATAAGATTTTGATTCTATTTTTCCAGGTTGATATTTTCCTTATTTGGTCACCATAAGAAAAACCAAGAGAATGGATAGATATCCATTTCAACAATGAACATGACCATATCATCGAATGATTTTTATCATCAATGGAACACCCCCTTGCGAGCATTTTCAAGTGGTCTCTCAAACTCTTTGTCTAACACTTAACTAGTTCTCTTCAAACCCTAGGTCACCAAGGTGATTTTGTTTTTCCTTGAAACTTGGCAAGTGAGATGCCCAATGGGTAGAGGCCAACAAGGTGAATCCATCAAGACCACTTTCATCTTCTGGAGCTTCTTTCTCTCTCCTCAGCGGGGATTTTTTCGAAGCAGTGCAAATATGGTTGAGAGGCACTTTTGGCAGATTGATATCTTCTTACTGAAAGACTTTTGGCAGATTGGTTAATTATATGGTTGGATGCACCATACAAAACTCTAGAGATCCACAGTCTCATAATATTTTTATCGTCATCCTATGAACTGTGGCGAGAATTTCCCTAAGTTCAGTTAGGCAGATTTTACCAATAATACCATACTTGGACAATTTTTTATCTTCTCCTAGGCTTGGTCTAATTTTCCTAAACCACAGTTTTTGTAGGTCTAGTTTCCCTAAACCACAGTATTTGCATGTTGGGCATGCATTTGAGTAAAGCAATCCAAAATTGACTTGCTTCAGTAAAATGCATGCGCATGCCTGATTTCATTGTCCCACACCTCAACCTGTCATACACATGCTAAACTAATTGAGTGTAAAATACGTCCTATAATCTTATAAACCTGTAAATGGCAGTTTTCACTTTTCCGTACCTGTCATATTCTAAACTTTCAATTGAGAGTCAAATACGTCACTTAACAAACCATCTAAGTCTATGAATCGATGAACCTGAATCGAGTCAAATTCTGACGGCATTGAGAATGATTGCATCACCCAAGTGTGAACTCAACATTTCCTCATGATTAACCTTTACTCCCACCTTTCAATTATTCAAAGGGCCCACACAGTACACATATCCAGATTTGGCCTGACCCCATGGAGTCCTTCCTAGCAACTGTAGTCAAGTACCAATCATGTTGCTTCTTATGTAAGATTTATAAACAGGGACCATTGTTATCAGTAGGCTATGTATTGACTCCATTCTCTATGTTCGTTAATTTTTGTCCAGTATCGCCACATATGTGCACAAATTTGAGTTCACTGGTAGTATGAGTGAAATGGGTAGAATTGGAGACAGTCTCATTCGGGTTTGATGGATTTCATTGGAAGTTCCATTCCATCTTATTATTTTTATGTTTCTTTGAAATTCCTTTCCCATCACTCAGTGAAGTCTTTCTTGCACTGAGTCAGAACCCTATCCCTCTTCAACAACCCAAGAATTCCCTCTCGGTGGCATAGTACGATTGATTTCTTCAATTCCATCTTTTAATTTCTCTACACCAGATGGGTATTGCATGTTTTTTCTTTTCCGTTGAGCCATGTTTGTCTTTGGCATTTCTCTCTTCCTTACCATTTTATTCTTTCATTGGTATTTCCCTTTTCTCCTTAGATACCTCTCATGCACTATGCATCTCTGTTATAATTATTCTCTACTCGCATCTCCCATCCAAATAACTAGAATGCAACTTCCTCTTCTACTCCCTTTCTACCCCTGGTGTTGAAACATGTCCACTTCAGCTCTATTTTCCCCCCTATGTTTCACTGTCTTGTTTTCCTTGTTCCACAGTAGTTGGTATCTTCATTTGAATCCAGGAAAGTACAATAGAGGACGGGTTGGCTTGTGGGTGAATAGACATTTTAGTTTTCACTCAAATGAAATCCACTTGTAACATGGTCAATCCGACCCTTGAGGTCTATAAATAGAATTTAATAGGTATTAGGGACAGTTATTATTGAAGGAGTTATTTGATGTTACTGATTCAACTGTAAAATATCCCTCTGCTATGTAATGAAAGCATAATATAATAAAAAATGCTCTCGGGACCCATTTAAAAATTTCTTGAGTATCGATCTGGTTATATTTTTTCATTATCTCTGTTTTTTCCTCAGAATGTATTATATATGTTATGTTCTCATTTATTAATTTATGTAAGGAACGATGATGATTTATATTATAATAAAAAAGATACAGACGATACAAACTTGCAGAGCCATGAGATTGGTTTCCAAACTATGATGCTTGTGAACAAGAAACCAACATTTACAGTTGTTTTGTTCTCATGTCAAATGTTGGATGCATTCTTATTTCACAATAGAAGTTTAGTTTATGTCTAAAATTAAAACTATACTAGTCTAATTAGTTTTTTGTATGAAACCTTCCAAATTTCATACCTGCAGTGTACTTCGATTGAAATTGGTGTGCATTTTTAGTTCTGGCCATGAAAAATTGAAAAATACTATCAATTGTTGTTTTGGGTGACTTGGATTTTACTGTAGATCATACAATTTACAGAAATGAGTACAAGAGTTTGTAGAAAATGTTGGTATGTCTATGTCATAGTGAAATTTATTCAATATAACATGAAATGATGATCTGTCAATTCATTTGTAGAATATATTTCAAGAATATTTCACATGTCAATTCATTTGTAGAATATATTTCAAGAATATTTCATATGTCAATTCATTTGTAGAATATATTACGAAGAATACATTTCATCATTTGTAGTTTCATACACACTTCTAAGTATGGGTTGCACATTAAACTCTCTTAGATATAGGAAAAATGCACATATGGATTACACATTACACTTGTATTACACATTAGAAACACATTAGCTATATCAAAATATATGCATTGCCAAGAAATACTGACAATTTATATTACAACAATATTAGTATGTACACAGACATCAAATGTACACCATATTATCTTAGAACTCTGGGCTGCTTGGGATGTTTTTGCAATTCCTCCTTTTTAGAATAAGAAAATTCGTTATAGCTTCTCTTGCCTTTTCCAGAACCCTCTAGTTCTACAGAAGCTTCATTATCCATATGTTTTGATTGTTTTTCTTGCTCTTTCACTTTGTTTGCAAGATTTATCACTTTTGTATGCAATCTATCTTTTTCTTCTAGGAATTTCTTCAACATCTCTACATTATTATTTTTATTCTTTGAGTGCTCATCTTCCTTTCTTTTAAGATCATCCTTTTTCCACTTCATATCATATTGAACTTCACTTAATTTTCTCTTGACCTGGTGTACCTCCTTCTCGAGCTCTTGTGCCCTCAAATCACTATCAGATGGAGTATATAAAATTTCTTCTACCACAGGTTTATTCTGCAAAGCTTTGATTTGGGATTTCAAATATTGTATCTCACTATCACATCCCAAATGTAGTGCTTTTCCCTTCTCCAATAGTTTTTGGTGAAGGTCTCTAATTTCAGCCTCCTTCTCCTCTATCTTCTTCTTCAATGTTGGATATGATTATCCAAATGTAAACTCTACAGCATTTATGGTTGAAGCAGCTTCATTCAAGGTCTTCTCTCATTGTTGCAAGGACTTATGAAACTGGATTAATCTCTCCATAGTTATATCACCTAGTTTTGTACTGCCAAAAAGTTTTGGTGTGATGGATTTTTTACCCTCGACTTTGGATTCTTTTGTTTTGTTGACCTTTTTACCCTTGACTGTTGATTCTTCTGGTGTGCAGACTTGTTTACCCTTGACTGTTGATTCTTCTGGTGTGCAGACTTGTTTACCCTTGACTGTTGATTCTTCTGGCGTGCATACTTGTTTACCCTTGAAATTGATTCATCTAGTATGCAAACCTGTTTACCCCTGACTTTTGATTCATCTGGTGTGGAGCCTTGTTTACCCCTAATTGTTGATTCTTCTAGTGTGCAGACTTGTTTACCCTTGACTATTGATTTTTTTCCTCTTCTAGCACTTTTAGCCTCGAGAGTTTATGAAATCCTTCAATTCTCTTTTTTTGTAGCAACTCATTTTTCTTTTTAATTGTTTTATTCAATTTTTCCAATCTTGTTTCATATTCTGTAGTCTCATTTTGTTGTTTAATGATCATTTCTCTCAATGCCTTTTTAAAATCAACCTTCAAACATGCAACACATGTTTCTTTCTGCTTTAATTCTTTTTGAAGTTCTTCTTCCTTACCAAATACAGTCTTCAGTGGTGGCATGTTCAAAACTTTAGGCCCGTTTTTCAGCTCATTTTCAAGTATCCCTATATTTTCCTCATCTTTTTTTTCTTTTGAGCTTGATAAATGTCTTTCAGTCTGTCAAGTTCAGAAATCAATTATGCTATAATGACGGTAAATTTAGAACATTTATCCTTAATAAGTTGATCCTTCTAGACAATTATTTTCTCTAAACCTGTAACACAATGTACCAAATCAAGAATTTGGACATCCTTAGTTCTGCACAATTCGTCGTTAGCTTTGAAGGAATCCTCCCACAAGGTAGATTGTTCTTTGAAATGTACCATTTTATCAAATAAAGAAATAACAAATCTACCATCAAATCCATATTTGGCATGAATTAGTTCTTCATCACTCGTTGGTGAATGGTCCATATCATTGTTCATAAATTCCTCCCATTGATCTGCATTTTCATTTCCATTCATTCCAACCAAAGTTGTGACAACAACATCTTCTTCAAGGGAAAGTCAAGGCATGTCGTTTCCCACAGGTTCCATATTGTCCTCTAAAGTTTGTCCATGTATTGTTGCTGTAGTGACAGTAGAAACTACTTCTACATTGTTCTTTAAAGACGGTTGAGGTAATTCCATATTTTTTTTGTTCATTAGGCTTCCTAATGTATGTTCTAATAGAATTTGACCCTACAACACTGGGTCGGCATAAATCAATAATTTTTTGTAGTGTGCCCAGGTAACTGAACTTGACCCTCTTCATTTTACTATCTTGCAATGCAAAGTGAAATTTCCTAGCCAATAGCTGAGGGACATCTATGTCCATTTCTTCAACCCAGTGTATGGCCAGCTTCATGCAATCACCTGAAATATCATTCTGCTTGTGGTGATTCATAATTGTCCTAAGGATAATCTGAATCAGGGATTTGTATATTCCTTGAGGAACACATTCCATTTTTATACCATTTTTGGGAACAACAACCCGTTTCCCACAAATTTTACTGGCCATCTAAATATTTTCTTCCTTAGGGGTTTTCCATGAGTTTAACATTGCCCCCTCTCTTCGTCGAATTTTGGTTTCTCTGGAAACCAAATCAGGGTATAGATGAACTCTCTTCCCAAAAATATGCAATTTCATAGCCCCATTATTATAACTATAGATGGCATCATCTATCTCGTCATTTTGATAATTAAAATGCCGAAAAATAAACCTATCCACTCCTACTCTTAAAAGGATATTTAACATACCAGTCGGCCATATGCTTGTATCAATCCATTCATCAGCATTCTCTTGGAATTTTTTCACCATGAACCATTCAACCTGGGAACCCCATGCTTCTCCTGATTCTGTGGTAGAGAAGGCCCTTGTGTTGGCTACCACGGTGCAAGACGCCCCTGTTTCATCTGTTTCCATAGTACGCGATGAACCAAATTCAATTGCGTTAGTCATGGTTGGTTTAGTGTGCACACTGAGGAATGCAAGCTTAGAAATGCACGCTGAGGAATGCACTCTGACGAATGCAAGCTTATGAATGCACGCCGAGGAAATCAAGCTTAGGAATGAAAGCTTTGGAATGCACCCCGAGGAATGCACGCTTAGAAATGCAAGCCGAGGAATGTAGGATTAGGAACCACACTTAATAAAATACATAAAATTATCCTAGACTCAATTGAGTTAATAAATCATCTTACTATTATTGTTATTTACTACATATTAATTTGTTTCTTGTTGCAAGCTTATTCCTTTAAATATTTAATTTTGGTCTTTTTGTTATTCTTGCTACAATGTGGAAAATAAATAATATTAATGTTAAAGATATCCAAAATAAAAACCAAGAGCATGGCTAGATATCCATTTCAACAATGAACAGTACCATATCATCTGTTGAATTTTATCATCAAAGGAACAACCCCTTGTGGGCATTTCCAAGTGGTCTCTCAAACTCTTTTCCTAACACTTAACCAATTCTCTTCAAACCCTAGGTCACCAAGGTTATTTCATTTTTCCTTCAAACTTGGAAAGTGAGTTGCACATTGGGTAGAGGCCAACAAGGTGAATCCATCAAGACCACTTTCATCTTGATCTGGAGCTTCCTTCTCTCTCCTTGGCAGGCATTTTTCTGGAGCAATGAAAATATGGCTGAAAGGCACTTTTGGCAAATTGATATCTTCTTCCTGAAAGACATTTTAGTCAGGCTAATGATATGGTTGGATGCACCATACAACACTCTAGATATTCACAGTATCAGAATATTTTTATCATCATCCTATGACCTATGGCGGGCATTTCCCTAAGGCCAGTTAGCTGGCAGATTTTACCAATAAATCCATACTTGGTCAATTTTTTTATCTTCTCCTATGCTTGGTCTAATTTCACTAAACCACAGTTGTGGCAGGTCCATAAATTCTACTTCAGAGTCTATTTGGACAAACTGAGGCCATGGTTGAGTAGACAAAACAATAGCCTACAATATCCCCATGTTCTATGGCCATTTTCTTCAACAAATCATTTGTGGCAGGAATTTTCTTCAACAAATCATTTGTGTTGCGACATTTTATTCAACAAAGCATCGAGACCAATTTCATCTTCTGGAGCTTCTTTCTCTCCCCTTGGCGGGCATTTTTCTGTAGTAGTGCAAATATGGCTGAGAGGCACTTTTGGCAGACTGATATAATCTTCCTGAAAGAATTTTTGGTCAGGATAATGATATGGTTGGATGCACCATACAACAATCTAGATATCCACACTCTCAGGATATTTTTATCATCATCCAATGAGCTGTGGAGTGCATTTCCCTAAGGCCAATTAGGAATATTTTACCAATAATTCCATTCTTAGACAATTGTTTATCTTCTCCAATGCTTGGTCTAATTTCCCTAAACAACAGTTGTGGTAGGTCCATAAATTATACTTCTGGGTATCTTATGACAAACTCAGGAATCCATCAAGACCACTTTCATATTGTCCCTTATGACAAAATGCTCTACCTGCTTTTCTCTTTGAGTAGGAATGTGTCTCTGAACTATAACTTTTTTTGTAACACTACCACTTTTTTTGTAACCCTGCCACTTTTTTAGTAACACTACCACTTACAAAAAAAACATGGTGACTTCAATGTGCAAATTGAGTAGTCTGTATTTAAACTTAGTTTTGATTTTCAAATTCAAAATGATCTGTAGATTGGTTGTTTCATACAACATAAAAGGTCCTGGCCTCAATTGAGTTAAGAAATCAACTTACTATTATTATGAATCATTGCATATGAATTTGTTTCTGGATGCAAGCTTATTCCTTTAAATATTTAATTATGGTAATTTTGTTATTCTTGCTGCAATGTGGAAAATACTTTATATTAATGTGTTTTTTTTTCTATAAATGTCTGTTTTTGGAAATGGAAGGCAATAAAAGGATAAACTAATTTACAAAAAAAAAAATTAATGAAAATATGATATACAGATTGCTCATTCCACATATTCACAACACAACATCTCATTTCACATGCAAAGAAGATTATATAATACTGGTGTATTACAAAATCAGAAATTGTGCTCATGGCATATAATTGCAACTTGTGCCCAAAATTTTATTTAAGTGGATTAATCCCAAACTACACAAAATTTATAAACTATGTCCTGATCCAAGTATAAATATTCAATAAATCAACTATTCTCAGTTGATACAACATCACTGAAATCACTAGTCACACAATATAAGCACTAATTACATATTTCAATGTCATCCTTATGCCAAGGTATGAAGCTCAACAAAGCATCTGCTAGATTACATAATGAGCTACTCAGATGAAATTTTCCAATACTTACTAGGGATGATGGAGCATGCATTGAAGTTAATTTATTTTGTATTAGTCCGTTCCTAGGGGTTGTTATGTCCCCTGTATTACTCTGTCAAGGAAACAAAATGTAATATATATATATATATATATATATATATATATATATATATATATTCAAAATATGAAAACAAATATTTTTTCAAATAATAAATAAACAACTAACCTCCACCACAGGCGTGATTTCAACATGAGCATTTTGTACAGTAGGACATTGTTTATATGAGCGTTCGGATATTAGCCTTCATATAATTACTGTGAAAATATGTATACTGGGATAAGAGTAAAGAATTGGACACTAACACTTTCTTTGTTGACCACATGTTCTATCTCCATATCTTCTACTCTTTTCAATAGTTCACTTATTACTGTTTTCAAATATGAGATTTCCTTTATTTTTTATTTCATTATTGCTTGGATTATAGCAAGTGCCTCCTTGTATGGACTTTTTCCAAAAAATTTAGTTGGCGTAACTCCTAAGCCAACGCCACGACATCGTCCTCTTGCACCAACCCCTATTACCTTGGTAAGGGCATCATCCCTAGCTACAAAGTCTTGAGATGCAACTTCTACTTATGCTTGTTCAATTTTTTGCTAACATTGACATACAATTAAATCAAATCATAGAAGAAAACATTTCCAACATGTAAAATGAAATTTTAATCAATATTAAAATTAAAAGGCTGAGAACATACTATTGTTTCTCCTACAGTTGGTGTGATTGGAGTTCCATCCTTCTTTTGATGGCACTTCTTCCATAAGTTAGCCCTAGTAATGCTTGTAGTTGTATCATCAAAGGCTATAGATTTTTTCTAGATGCAACAAATAAAATAGTATGGTTAAGTTGTGACAGTTAAATGAAACTAAAATATGCTAATATTTATCATATCGGATAAAATATCATTACAACTATATACCATATCATCTTCGACCCATTAATAACCTCGACGTCCAGAGGTGTGCAAGTCCCTCTCCTTTCCTCTATTTTCCTTGTTTTCTTCCCTCATATCCTAGTAATAAATTGAAAATAACATATATAAGTCAACATTACAAGCCAATAGACATTCTAAAAAACTTGATTATATAATATGTTAACTTTTTGCTTACCAGGAATTCAGTGGTGGATTGTGATAGTACAAATTCTCTCCACACTGTCTCACTTATCCTAATTGGAGGAACGCTTTTTAATGTTTCCTCTGTTGACTCATAAGGGTCGCAGTATTTTTTGGTCAGGTGATATCTATGACTATTTTCCTTATGGCCAATGGATTTCATACAATATTCTTTAAGGACCGGAGGGATTATGAATTTTTCCTGCAACATACAAGAATTGCATCTTTAGATGCCATACATGGTTTGATAATAAAGATCAAAATCATCCAAAAATAGAAATGTTGAAAACAAATACATGTAATGTCTAATACTCACATTAATAATGTTCCACAAGTCCTCCTTTAATTGATCTGAAACCTTCCTTGAATCAGAATAATTGATTGGAACCATTTCCCTTGCGAGCACACCTAATAATGAAGATATCTTCACAGAATTTGGACTAATTGGTTGGTTCCTTTCATTGATATGAATTTCTATCTTTTCATCCAAGTTATTGATTTCTGCACATTTAGTTGTTCCTCTACCTTTCTTCTTGACTTTCTCTGTCGATGATTGTGCAGAGGGATCTTCACCTTGTATACTAATATCTTGTTAGAATTGTTCTTTGTGAACATCTTCTATAAAAGAAGGGAAAGTAAAGGTGTTATGGATTTCAACGTCATAAAATTTTATTTATGAAGAACTACAAAATTATACAGTAATGACCTTACCTTGTTCTTCATGTTGCTCCACCTCTCTTTGTGTGGAGGGAGCTTCCCCTTCTACATTGCTATCCATATGGCATGGTTGTTTGTGAACATCTTCTATAAAAGAAGGGCACGTAAAGGTGTTATGGATTTCTTAATCATAATATTTATAGTTATAAGGAACTAGAAAAATATGAATTAATGGTATTACCTTGTTAATGTTTATCCTCCTCCTGAAAAGAGGAAAATGTATCTTTTCCATTTGCTTCTTTGTTAGGACTAGTAGAGTCATTCAAAGGCATAGAAGGTGTACTAATCTTCTTTGCTATTGTTTGTATTTTCCTCTTCTTTGTAACTGTAGCCAAGAATGTTATTAAACATATGCCTAACATCATCATACAATAAAAATAAGCATTATATAACTACATAAGGAAATACATTGTTCTATTTCTAAATGTTGGAGTCATTTACCCAACATGCACACTTATTTGTTTAATTTTGGCCTATTTACCCATTATCCTAAGTTTTATCGACTTACTTGGCATCAGCATGAGAACACCCACACCTTCCTTCAATCAAGGAGGGAAACTAAGCCTTCACCTTCAATTAGGGAGGTTAACTGAGCTTCCTCCTTCAATCAGGGAGGATAACTGAGCTTCCTCCTTCAATCGGGGAGAAATTCTGGGGTGAACTGAGTGTCATAAGTGCACCTAATTGCTAATTGATTGTTGTTTCACCTGAAAATTAGTTAAGATGAGTTGTAAAGGATACTTCATCTATTATTCGCTTATTTTTGGTTAATATTAATGAACTAGAGACAACTAGGGTGCCTCCAACCACTTCTGATGACAAGTGGCACTTTAGTTAACTACATCAAAGCTACTTGGAGTTACAGTTGTGCTACCTCTTTGAGTTGGACATGCAGTTACATGTGACGAGTCACAATTAGTTAGACTCAGTCAACTATTTCACTCTGATTCAGTTAGGACTTAGTGTGAGAGTCAGTTATTGATTAGATTAGTGGTTAACTAAGTGTTCCAAGTGTGTCTGGCATTCAGTTAAGCAACACTCATAAATGTAATTTGAATGACCTCCTTGAGTATTTGAATTAGCTTGGCATTCATGCATTCTACATGAGATTGTATTGTAATTATTCATTCTTTATTGATAATACAAAACTGCAACCTCCTATTGCAGTACCGTTGCATCATTTGCATGTGTAATCTGTCAATTGAATCACTTGTGAGTTTATACTTTGTCTAATATTGTTGTGACAAAATTAATATGGTATCAAAGCTTACGGTGGGACAAAGCTATTATCTTCAAAAACATGGTTTTTGACGAATCTTGTATGCAAAATTGAGCAAAATCTCAAATTCCAGCACTGCACCAGAAGCCAAAGGTTTACCACTTAATACCCCAAGTAAAGGAATTGTTGATCAAGCTTGCTTCATCAATTATGCTGGGTGTGATGAAAACCTGAAATGTGCAGGCTATTCGACCTTACAGTGACTTTATTGTGTTGATTGCAGGTTTTTACAGGTTCTTTGCATTTTCTACAGTAGCAGCTCAAAGGATCATTCTCTAGATCTCCTCGCCTCTTTAAACTACAATCAATGGAAGAAAGACATGGAGATTCATCTCTGTTCAAGAGGGCTCTACTGGATCACCATGAATACATAATTAGAGCCTAATGCTACTGCTGAGAAGATAAAATACTGGAATAAACTGGATGAGGCCTATGGATTTCTCTGTGTTGGAGACATTTACCACCTTACACACTCATTTTGGTCAATTTGTCCTAGTTAAACCACTATCCTAAGTATTATTGACTTAATTGACATCATAGGAGCACTAGACGACATCAACTAGATCGCACCCATGCCTACCTTCAGTCAAGGAGGCTAACTTAGCCTTCTCCTACATTCAGGGAGGCTAATTGGAGCACTCTAGGGGTGATCTGAGTATCATTAATGCCCCATATTGCTAACTGATGGTTACAATCAGTTAAACAGAGTAGTGAAGGTGCCTTCCTTCTTTAAATTGATTATTTATTGATTATTTAATGAACTGGAGTCAACAAGGGCGCCTCCAACCACTTCTAATGTTCAGTTACACTTTAGTTAACCTCATCGGGGTTCATTGGAGTCATTGATGCACTACCACTTGATGGTTGGCTTGTTGTAACATGTTTCTAACGTACTTTCAGTTAGACTCAGTCATTTATTACACATCAACTTCAATTAGGGCTCATCTGAGTCAATTAGGGTTTTGATCAGTGGTTAACTTGAGTGTTGACTGTGGCTTACATTCAGTTAAGCTAGACTCACTCATTCAATTCGAATGACCTCCTTGGGAATTTGAATTGCTTTTTCATTCATGCTTGCAGCATGATATTTTATGGTATTACTCATTCTTTGTGTGAATATACAAAGCGACTACTCATTTTGTAGCACAATTACACCATTTTCATGCCTTATTGTTATTAATATTTGATGAGACTTTTGTTTAGTCCTTAGATTACTGTGACATATTAATATGGTATCATATCTCATAGTGGGACGAAGCTCAGATCTCTCAAAAAAAAAAAAATTGACAGATCTTGCATGAAAATTGAGCAGTACCTCAAAAATATAGCACTGCACCAGAAGCCAAGGCTTACCACTTAATACCCCAAGTAAAGAACTTGTTGATCAAGCTTGCTTGATTGACTATGTTGGGTGTGATGAAAGCCTAAAATGTGTAGGCTGTCCAACCTTACATCCCCCTTTTTGTTGTGATTTTCAGGTTTTTGACAAGTGAAAGCATTCACTCCAATAGAATTAAATGGCTTCTTTTGTAGATCTTTTGACTCTGTTCAATTTCCACTCATGGAAAGGAGACATGGAGATCCAGCTACATTCCAAAGGACTCTATAGGGTCACCATGGACACTGAAGAAGAGCCTGGTTCTACAATAGACAAATATAGATTCTTGAACAAGAAGGATGAAGCATTCAGATTCTTGTGCCTCCCTGTTTCCTGGGATCTTCTTTTTCATCTTTCTAGATTGAAGAATCCAAAGGAAATTTGGGACAAATTGCAAACCCTGTATGGAAAGTGGGATGATTTGAGAGTTTATCAGCTTGAAAATGAATTGATGTCTCTCTATCCTTCCAATTTCGAGACCTTGAATGACTTTTTCACAAAGTTCAAGCACATTGTCTTACTATTGAAGCAATGCAAAGTGGAGAAGGAGGATGATCAGCTCATCCTCACCATACTCTCCAAACTTGGAGCTGATTATTTAGCTTTTTTCTCTACATTCCATGCAAGGAAGCTCACAACCCCTGGATGGAAGATGTCTACACTCAATGCCTTCATTGAGTCCCTAACAAGTGAACATGATAAGCTTTCCCAGATGGGGATCATCAGATCCTCCCATGATAAATCCCTCCATTTCTCGGGGCCCAAATATCTAAAGGGTAAAGGAAAGCAGTAGAAGAACCCAAAAACTAAATTCGAAGCTCCTAAGCCTAAAGTTGAAAACCAGCAGCATGATGAGTCTTCCAGCTCAAAGAAGAACAAAGGAAAAGGGCATCATGGAAAGGAAAAAGTCAAGTGCTCATACTGCAGGAAGGGCTTCCACCTTGAACATGCATGCATGAAGAAGAATATTGATGAATCTACCTCTCTCCTTGAGAGAAATCACATCAATCTTCTGGAAAGCTTTCAGAGGAGAGATCAGCAAGATCAGGAACCACAGCATGAAAAAGCTCATGCCCTCATGGAAAGCACTTCGAAGTCCAAATAACTGTTGATTGATTCTGGAGATTTGAACCACATGGTGGCTAAAAGAGACTCCTTTTCATCATTGGGGACCAGAAAATCTATCTCCATCCACATGGGAGATGACTCCACCATCATTTCAGAAGGATAAGGTACGGTTGATCTTGAGAATGGCTATTTTTCAAATGTTTTGTATGTACTGTCTCTGGAATCAAATCCCCTTAGTGTCTATCATATGACACATACAGGAGTTCCTAAGAGAGTATCTTTCAGCCCAAATGATGTTGAGATAATGGAACTTGCATCCGGGAAACTCATTGCTAAATACCTTGCAAACCATCATGCAAAAGCCTATGAGTTCTCCCACTTTGTGGCGGATGCAAAACCCACCGCACTGCTAACTCATGGAAATGAAGTTAGTAGGTTGTGGCATGAAAGGTTGGGCCATCTAAATTTCAAATATTTGCAGCAATTATAGAAAAAATTCATGGTTGAGGGCCTCCTGGTCATCAAGGAAACCACTGGAATTTGCAAGGGCTGTGTGGTTAGAAAACACCCTGAGCACAAGTACAATCGGGGGAAGGAAAACCGAGCTACATGCATATTGGGGCTGATACATTCTGATATCAGTGGTCTGATGCCTGTCACATCCATGAATGGCTAAAGGTATCTTTTGACTTTTATTGATGATTTTTCAAGGTACACATGGGTTTTCTTTCTCAAAAAGAAGTCTGAAGTATGTGAAAAAATCACTGAACTGAAGGCCTTGATCGAGAATGCCTCTGGGCTTAAGATCAAGATATTGAGATCTGAAAATGGTAGGGAGTATGTCAGTAATGATTTGCTGCACATATGCTCCCAAAGTGGTATTCAGGTCCAACATTCAATTCCCTACACTCCCCAGCAGAACGGTGTAGCGGAAAGGAAGAATCGGTCTCTCAAGGAGATGACCACCTGTATGTTGGAATCAAAGAAGTTGGCTGCAAATTTGTGGGATAAAGACATGCATGCTGCAGCATACATTCAAAACATAGTGCCACACTCATCTATGAAAGGGAACACCCCTTTTGAAGCATACTTCAGACACAAGCCGGATGTGTCGAACCTGCGGGTGTTTGGGTCCACTACATGGGCCCGGATTCCACTTGATAAAAGAAGGGCTTTGCAACCACAAATAATAGAATATCTGTTTATTGGGTATCCTAATGAATCAAAAGGTTTCAATTTGTTAGATATCAAAACAAAATATATCATCATTGAAAGGAGTGTCAAGTTCGATGAGCCTCTTCAGGAGGTGGAACTAGTGAAGGAGAAAACTGCTGATTTTCCTTCCTATTCTACTGAATATTTGGATGATGAAATTGGGGGTGATGACCCTGATTTGGATCCTCTCATTTCTGATATCAATGTGCAGCAAACATCAGATTCTGAATCAGAACTTGAAGTACAAAATCATCTTCCCACATGGGCCCGACAGACACTCTCCTCCGCAGGAGATAACATTGGAAATCTGAAGATCCAAGGAGAACCTGGTCTGATTTCCAAAGAGCAGGTATTGTGCTCTCTTGTCCTGATAATTTGCTGTCCAAAACTTGTTATTAGATGATTAGTTCAGACCCAAAATCCTACTACCATGCTCGGAAGGATCTGAGATGGCAAGTTGCCATGGATGAAGAGATGAATTCTCTTCAGAAAAACACTACTTGGGAGCTAGTTTCTCTTCCTCCGAGAAGGAAATTGGTTCAATGCAAGTGGGTGTTTCAGAACAAGGTTGCTGCTGATGGAAGCACCTAAAAATATAAGGAAAGGCTGGTAGCAAAATGTTTCTCTCAGGTCCAAGGTGTGGACTACCATGAGACCTTTGCACCGGTTGCAAAAATGGACTCTATCCACCTAGCTTTGGCAATTTTAGCATCTAAGCACTGGGAAGTGCATCATATGGATGTTAAGTCAGCCTTTCTGCATGGAGATATTCATGAGGAGATATACATGAAGCATCCTGAGGGCTACATCTCTGATCCATCTTTGGTTTGCAAGCTAAAGAAGTCACTATACAAGTTAAAACAGGCCCCAAGAGAGTGGTATTCCAAGACGGATGCCTTCCTTCTCTCGCAAAACTTCCAAAGGTGTAGATCAGATCCAAATGTGTATATACAGAAGTATAATGGTCATTTGATTATTATTTTTTTATATGTTGATGAATTACTTATCACAGGTAGCACAGTTGCTTCTATTTCAGCCATCAAAATTGCTCTCCACAATGCTTTTGAAATGAGCGATTTGGGGCTCTTAAAACAATTTTTGGGGCTTGAAATTGAGCAAAATTTTGATGGGATAATGCTCACTCAGTACAAATACATATCAGACCTGTTATTCAATTTTAACATGGTTTAATGTAGGCCTGCACCATTCCCTTTCCTTTCAGGGATCAGCCTTGAAGAAGGAAAAAGCACACCTCACATGGACTGCACTATCTATCGACAACTGATTGGTAGCTTGTTGTACTTGACACATTATCAGCCTGATATCTGTTATGCCATGAATGCTGCATCAAGATACATGTAGCAGCCTCATGATCTTGATTGGAAGGCAGCCAAGAGAATCCTCCAATATATTCAGGGAACCAGGACCTATGACATTCACTATGCTACAGACTCCGAGCTAGAGCTAGTTGGATACACAAATTCCGATTGGGAGAGTGATTCTATTGATCAGAATTCTACTTCCAGATATGTATTCATGTTTGGTGGTGGCCCCATTTTCTGGTCTAGCAAAAAGTAGGCTTCCATAGCATTATCTTCTGTAGAGGCTGAGTATTGAGGAGCGGTGAATGCTTGCATCCAAGCAGTTTTGTTGCAAGGAATTCTTTTAGAGTTTGATCTTGGTAGTACTTTGTCCACTGTCCTCTTTTGTGACAATCAACATGCTATTAAGATATCCATAGATCCAGTTACCAGGCAGAGGACCAAGCATGTAGAGATCCACATGCAATATATCAAGGAGCTAGTGCATGACAGGACCATCATTCTGCAATACTACCCGACTGATGAGCAGATTGCAGACATCTTCACCAAGATATTTTCAAAAAATAATTTCACTTACCTCCATTCACTATTGGGGGTGAGTCCATCCGGGTGATCAGATTACTTTCAGTGTTCAGCTTGAGGGGGGGGTTTCCCACTGGGTTTTCCCTCTTTTCCTCACTTAGTTTGTTTTTTAGCATTGCTTCAGTTTCAGTATTGTACAGGGTGACCTATGGCCTTAGTTGCCAAGGCCCTAGCATTTTTATGCATTTTATGTTTTCTAACTCCTCCTGAGTATAGCTTAAGGGGGGGTGTTGGAGACATTTACCACCTTACACACTCATTTTGGTCAATTTGGCCTAGTTAAACCACTATCGTAAGTATTATTGACTTAATTGACATCAGAGGAGCACTAAATGACATCAACTAGATCACACCCACGCCTACCTTCAGTCAAGGAGGCTAACTTAGCCTTCTCCTACATTCAGGGAGGCTAACTGGAGCACTCCAGGGGTGATCTGAGTGTCATTAATGCCCCATATTGCTAACTAATGGTTAAAATTAGTTAAACAGAGTAGTGAAGGTGCCTTCCTTCATTAAATTGATTATTTATTGATTATTTAATGAAATGGAGTCAACATGGGCGCCTCCAACCACTTTTGATGTTCAGTTACACTTTAGTTAACCTCATCGGGGTTCATTGGAGTCATTGATGCGCTACCACTTGATGGTTGGCTTGCTGTGACATGTGTATGACCTAATTTTAGTTAGACTCAGTCATTTATTGCACACCAAGTTCAATTAGGGATCAGTTGAGTCAATTAGGGTTTTGATCAGTGGTTAACTTGAGTGTTGATTGTGGCTTACATTCAGTTAAGATAGACTCACTCATTCAATTCGAATGACCCACTTGGGAATTCAAATTGCTTTGTCATTCATGCTTGAAAAATGATATTGTATGGTAATACTCATTCTTTGTGTGAATATACAGAGCCACTACTCATTTTGTAGCACAATTACACCATTTTCATGCCTTATTGTTATTAATCTTTGATGAGACTTATGTTTAGTCCCTAGATTAATGTGACAGATTAATACTCTGTTTGTCCATATCCAAGGATCTTCTTTTCCACATCTCGAGATTGAAGACTCTGAAGGATATTTGGGACCATCTCGCTATCTTGTTTGATAAATAGTATGATCTTCAGATCTATCAGCTTCAGAACGAGTTGATCTCCCTGAATCCAAGCAGTTTCGAATCCATGAATGAATTTTTCACAAAATTCAAGCATCTAGTCCTTCATCTAAAGCAATGTAAGGTGGATAAGGAAGATTACCAGCTCATCTTAGTTATCCTCTTTAAATTTGGTCTAGACTATTCTGTATTTGTTTCATCATTCCACGTGGGGAAGCTCACTACCCCAAACTGGAAAATTCCTTCTCTTGATGCCTTAATCAAGACCCTTACAAACGAGCATGATAACCTTGTTTAGATGGGGATCCTCATATCCTCAAAACATCAAGCTTTATTTGCTTTGGGGCCCAAGGATTCAAAAGGAAAAGGCAAGTAGAAGAATCCAAAGGAAAAAGTAGAGGCTCCTAAGCCTAAAGAAAAGAACCAGCAAGAGGAGCCTTCCGGCTCTAAGAAAAACAAGAACAAAGCACATCAAGGCAAGGAAAAAGTCAAGTGTTCTTACTGCGGGAAGGGCTTCCACCCTGAGCATGCCTACATGAAGAATAAACTTGAAGAGATGACTTCTTTCCTCAAGAGAAACCACATCAATCTCCCTGAGATCCTTCAAAGGAGAGATAATCAAGATCGGGATCCACAGCAAGAAAGAGGTCATGCTGTCATGGAAAGCACCTCAAAGCCCATAGCTCTGCTCATAGAATATGGAGCTTCGAATTACATGATGGCAAGTAGAGATTCTTTTTCCTCCCTAGACACCAATAATAGAATCTCCATTTACATGGGATATTATTCCACCATCATATCGAAAGGACAAGGTACAGTAAATCTTGAACATGGAACTTTTTTCAATGTTATGTATGTACCTGTTAGCACCATATTCAAATTTTTTTATTATGAGAGATATATGGGGAAAGGACCCTATCGAAGAGGTGATTGGGAAGGAATTCCCTGAGTTGCAAGGATGCTGAAGGCGTCTGTGAGATGGCATTTTTCCCCTAGCATGAGCGGCGATGGGAATGAGGTAAAGGGCAGTATAAACCGACGTCCGTGATTCAATATGATAAAGATTGACGGTAGAAATGCATATCGCAGATCATAGATGTAGGTCAAAGTAGGATGTCAGAATGCGTTGAAGGCATTAAATGGGAACCATAATAGAAGGTGGAGATTAATTCGAAGATAGATCAATGGCACCAAAGAATTTCACGTAGCGAACATGCTCAGCCAAGGACGCTTTTCCAAATCGTGAAGTAGATTAAAGAGCGGAGATAGCTGACTGCTGAGATAGGAGTACAAGCAGATCCATGACCATAAATGATTTTGCATCCCAGAATAGCAAGGATGCGGTCACGATTCCAAATCACAAAAAGTGGTATTGGCCACAAATATTAATAGTCACTACAAGGGCAGAGATAGATCTGGGGTCATGGTTTATTTTGCGATCTGAACTAGCGCAGACAGGGTCGGGATCTCAAATCATGAAAAGTGGTAGGGTCCACTAAGATCGATGATCATGAGGGGAGGTCATTATTAATCAACGGCAAAGGCCAACCCTCCTAGATTAAGCTACATACGCAGATAGTGAGGAAGAATTTGGCATAAAGGGCCTTACATATCAAAGGCTCAGATCGCACAAAGAAAGATCCACAGTGCAAACTACATGGAAAGGTAATGAATATTATGCAATATAGAAAGTTATAAAAGGGTATACATGGAGTTGGAAGGGTTTGTCTTTTCCAAAGCCTCAAAATCACCGAACGCCCCGACCGCATACAGAGCATCAGTGTGGACAAACCAGAAGACTGTGCTAGAAAATCAAGGTAGGCCACTGATACTCCCTCAGTGCTATTTGAAAATGGAAACAGTAGGAGAAGTAGATGTGGTAGATGTGAGAGATAATGCAGAACCACATGTCGCATGTCGGAGGGTAGAGGAAAGTCTCATAGATGAGAATGCCAAGATTTTCGATACCATCCTGGTGGGGGAAACCATTGAAGCCACTAGGGGTAAATTGGAAGTCCTTAAGGCCTAAGGTAGCGATACTTGTGGTGTTTTTAAATCTTTTTTCCATTTTTTCTCTGTCGATCAAACCCCCCATTTCCCTGAGTTTGTCGAGTGGTGTGCAGACAATTTCTCTGTCGTCGAAGGAGTCATTATGAATAGGTCAAAATCCAAAATCCTCTGTTCATTCCAGTCTCCCATCGTTCATAAAACACTTCACATCCCAAATGGGTTTATCAATATATCCCAAAAAAACCGAGAGGAAAATATCATACGTTTATTTAGAGAGTCTACCAACGAAAATAGGGAAGCCTTCTTGAAGGCCTATTCAAAACCTAATGTTGAATTCATCGGCCTATCTTACCCCATCGACCTTAGAAAATTTAATGAAGAAACTCAGTGGTGTATATCCCTGGCCAGTCAGTTTTTAGGTCTAGATACCAATGATTATGTCACAGAGTCATTGTTGAGTCTATTTTTCGTCTTGAGTACTTGTCCTGCCGAGCCTGAATTTCCAGGGAAATCTTATCAATCCTGTTGTCTTAAGTTTGATGAATTCCTAGCTGAGAACATTCGTTCTCAGTTAGAAAATTTCCATGGCACCAAAGTATTCAGATTCCAGTCCTTTTTGTTGAGAATGTTTATAGCTTATAACAAATAAAACCTACAAGTGCCTGAGTTAGAGATCACTAGTGGTATGGCCAAGGACTATTGTAAATTCATGAACCATCTAATGGACGAAGTGTACGAACATTTGTTTCAAGAAAAGACACCCAGGGTGTTGCCTAAGATGAGAAAAATACTACAATTGTCTCATAGCAAGATGATAGGAACTGGTTCCTGACAGAATTCAGAACAATCATAAGATTGTATGGATTTTTGCATCAACCCTACATTATGTCAGATTTTCTAAATACTGGGTGTTTTCTCCCTAGAATTAATCAGGAAAAGACTCACTGTTGAGGAAGAACACTTTTTGAACTATAAGAAGAGCTCAAATTTGATTTTCCCCTGGGAAGTGGGACCATACACAGTCAGGAGCAGAGCTGCTTTTCCACTGGTTGGAAACTTACTCAAAGAAATGGGATTTTCTCTAGAAAAAGTTGTGAATTACGACCCACATCAAATCATTTCCAAAAGAAGGAAGGCTCATAAGTGCAATCCTTTTGAGCACACTGAAATACCCGGGCTCAGGGAAGCAAAAAACTGGGATGATTTCCCTAACCCTACTATGATGGATGTCAGCATAGGACAAAGCTCTGTGTCACCCTTGCCATGGGTAACTACTCCCAAAAGGGAATTGTCCGAAGTAGTTGCAATATCTGGGAATGTCTCATCGTTGGTCAGCTATTCAGGGATTTCAATGAAAAGAGGATGTCCAGATCCTATGGAGATTGAAGAGGTAAACGCTACCAGCATGCCCAAAAAGCAGAAAACAGAACAAGAGCAGCAGTTAGTGCAGGTTAAAAGGAGCAATACAAAAGGGAAGATGAAGAAGAAAAACGTGGGGAAAAAACAGGAACAAGAGGAGCCCGAAGTAGCCAAGTTGTAAATCCAAGAATATGTATTTGATGGACAGACTCCAAATAAGCATGCCTCTAAAGAAGACTGGATATACTCTTACTAGGAAAGGGCTGATAAAACTTTTAAGGAGACATCGGAGTTGTATGGCGAGGTAATGCAGTTTCCCTACCCAAATGTGGCATTAAAGACTGTGAGGGATCATGCCACTGACACCGTCATCTTGGCTTTGACAATGGGAAACAAAGTGTCAGAAGTTAATGTGAACCTCATAAAGGTTCCCACTACTGACATAATACACCTTAACGAAGAGACCAGGGACATCTTGAATGCTAGATTACTGAAAGCCACACTACAGAGGTCCAAGCCGGAGGCAAGTAAAACAAAAACTCTAGATCTCTTGAGGAAGGTAAGAGTCGAGAATAAAGCCCTCAAGGACCAAATTAACAATTTGCAAAATGAAGAAATACAAATAGAGGGTCCAACATCTAAAGGAGCTTTGGATCAGAAGTTTCTAAATGAGAAAGAGAAGGAGATCCAGATACTAAAAAAGAAGTTGAAAATCCCTTCTACCCAGCTCGCTCAAATAGATGAATTGGATGAATTCAAAAAAGAGAAAGAGACATTGAAAGCTGAGCTTACAGATTGCAAATCTAAGCTACTAAAGCTCAAAGAGAAGGAAAAGTAGTGGGAAGTAGATACCAATCTTCTGAAGGAGAGCGAAAAATAATTAAAGGATACACTAGCGACAAAGGAAAAAGAGCTTCAGGAAAAATGCACAGAGACTGCAATCCAACCCGTAAGTGTAGTTGGATAAGTAGACACTAGTTCTCTTTGTAGATAAATGTCCCAAATAGGCCTTAAAGATACAGAGCTTACTAAGTTAAAGCAGCAGCTTAAGGAGCTGGAGGAGGAGAAGGAAAAGGAGGGACAAGAAAAGGAAAAGGTAGGGGAGAAATTTCAAGAAGTGATACAACAAAATGCCAAATTAAGCCAGCAGGTGATCGATAAATTTGCCTTGCAAAGGACTAGACATTTGATTTGGGATCAAATCATTGTAGAGGCCAACAAGTTCAGACCTTATATAGATTTCATCGCAGACCAAGAAAAGGCTTTAACAGAGGCCAAGAAAAAGGTTTCGACGGTTTTAGGAGAAGTGCAGAAAAGACCTATGATAACAGCAGAAAATGTCATTGCTTTCCTAAGCTCCTTATCAAACGATCTGACTAATAGGTACAGTATCCAAAACAGAGTGGCTATCATCTCTGGGGCTAGGAAGGTAATTGCAAAACATAGGATGTTGGAAACCATACAAGCCAATATAGATATTATTGAGCACAAGGTCAAGGAGGTGATCCGGTTGTTCAATCCCCTAGTAGACAGAGGGATTCATTTCTTTTGGAAAGAGAAGGGACCCTTGTTGTCTCAAAAGCAGTATCTGGAGCGTTTGGTTAACTGCCGATCAGACAATAGTAAGTTTTGAGACATGCAACAATCCTTGTCAAGCGGGACCATTTGTGATAAGTTGGCCAGTGTATTTGAACTGCTATTTGAATTTAGAGCCACCTATGCCAAAGCACCTGAAACCTCATACCCAGAAACTATGTAACTCAAAGTGCAAGCATTGGACATGGCGGTCGCAACTTTTCCTGGTCCTAACCAATGGAGGTGAATTCAGCAATATGGGTCGAGCAAGTTTAAGATGCAACCATAGAAGTGGCAATGACAGTATGCAGGAAATTTGCTCCGTGGACACACCCCTCCAATGGTCATCTCTCCCAAAACTTTGTACAGCTGGCACTAACCTGATGGAAGCATAAAAATCTCTTACGCATATTTTCTCTCACAGTCCATAGTTCATTTTTCGGTTTTTTTATGTAAATCATGGTAGCTATGTCACATTAGAGTTTGTTAGAAGTTGTTTTTCAGTTGTAACAAATTTTGATTCTCGAGACATTGGATTGGAAAGTCTCAAATATTATAAATATACCTCCTGGAGAAGGAGAAAGGGTTAGATCCGATGTAATTTTGCAGTGTATACTTTCAAGAATATTTTAATAAAGTTGCAGAGCCGAGGTCGGTGCTTTACGCAGGGATTCATGTGTTTTTTGTGTTACAATATGTTGCTTCCTTTCTCATGTGAATGTTTTTTCCATTTTATCTCTTCCATTATGTTTTCTTTCATGTCTGATATAAGTGTATAACAGTTTGGAATTCATACATGCTATGCTCCATCTGTTGTTTTAGATATCCATTAAAGTTTTCTTCTAAAGTTAATACAGAATTCATTTTCCAATGCTCTATGTTGATGGTTTGTTCATGTTTTTCTTTTCCACCAGACAATTATAATTTTACTGTGATTGAATGGCTATCTTTCCTCTCTGTTGAAATTTCTTGCATAAGTTCTGTTCATTTCTGTTACACTTATTGACTCCATCGCCCAATGGTTCTATTTCCTATTTCAACTCAAACAATTCATATTTTCACTTGTACATATCTGGCATTGTTAATATTTGGTGATAGATCCCTCTCGGAAGAGCGGAAGGCTAGTTCTCTCTTCGAAAGTGGTTTTACTGTTACCTGGGAGCGAGCCTTCCTCAACCTTTGGGTCAATTCCAGTGCTAACAAACTGGCATCATTGTCAGGGACGACGTGAAGATCATCCCTTGGACAATGACAAGAACTGCAAAATTTCAAGAAAGAGATTTCTGGGGGCAAACGAGAATCTCTACATTCACTAGAAGGTTGTACATTTTACTTTGTGACTCCACACTCACTTCGACTGGTGTTACACAAGAATACCCTGGCTTCCAAAAGGATTCATATGAGAGGTAATCCTAATCCCGAAACTTTGCAAAGTTTGGAAAATACAGAAAGAATACTTAGGAGTAGAAATAAAGAGAACGTGGATTTTTTCGTTGTTTGGTACATCATCATCTTAGGATTTGTGTGACATATCTGAATCTGAATGGGAGACTAGAGATGGAATATTACTGACCAAATCAAAATCCGAATCTGACCTAAAGAAAGTTGAGGTTAGCCCTAGTGTACTAGAAAAATATCTTCTTGACTCATTGTGGTTGAACCTTGAGACCTCTGCAAAAGATGAGAAGGCAGTCCTTGTTTTTCAGAACACCTAGTTTCCTAACCCCCAGCTTTCTCCTAATCAATCGGCCCCAATGGTCTCCGCTAGGTTTGCTCCATTAGCACTACCTGTAGTTCTGCATGACCTCCCCTTAAACTATGCCCAAAGAATTGCACTATACGATGGGGAGAGGAATGTATCGAAAAAATACCATGTGGGAAAGTTTGATGACTTCATAGACCTGAAGGAAGTGGATTATGAAGACATCAAGATGAGGTTGTTCGCACAGAGTTTGTCTTGGGAAGCCAAGAAATGGTACAAAGATTTTCCACCTAGGTCTATTCTCAGTTTTGTTGGTTTTCAAACCCTCTTTCTAGAAATATGGGACGATAAACAAAGCACATTGCAAGTCTTGTCCCGGTACAACAACCTCAAGAGAGGAGGTTTTGAGTCGGTCCATGAGTTTTCTAGCAGATTCATGAGATCCTATAACTCGATACCTGCTGATATTAAACCTTCACCCGGGGCAGCTAAGCTTCATTATGCCAATGCCTTTGATAATGATTTTGCTTTATTATTAAGAGAAAGAAAATCAACCACTCTTCCTGCCATGTTCATTGATTCCCTAGAAGTAGAGGCCAATATGATGGCATGTGGAAAGATAAAACCAAGGGTGGAGGTTGACAGGAGGAAAAGCAGAGAAGAAATACATCCCACCTCTTCTACTTCTTCATCCAGTGATGTAAAATTTGAAATGATGCTCAAAACTATGGAGAAGTTAATGGACCAGCTAACGGTGGAATCTAAGCCTGTAAATTGAGAACATAATGACCTCAAATTAGAAATCCCAATTTTAGAAGACTGATTCCTCCCCCACTCCAACCGAATAGGCAAAGGGATGTGAGAAATCCAAGGAACTAAGAAGATCATCAAATTATACCTCTCTTCCCTGAAAACTATGTGGTTGCCGAAGATGATGCAGAGTCTATCGAAGATCATATTCATCATTTTGGTGATTTAGACTCTGAAATCTATTTTACTGAAGAGGAACGTAGTATGTTTGCGCAGGTAGATGATAATGCGTTGACGGAGGAATTGGAACAATATCGAAAGGGATATATGCATGCCATAGATGATGTCAGAAAGATAAAAATTGAGGAATAGAGATGTTACTATAAATAAAGGAGGGTTAAATCCAAATCAGCCTTCTAGTAGTTTGACCAGCCCAGAAAAGGGGAAAGAGAAACAAAAAGAGCCTGTTGTATCTAAAGAAGCAGAAAAAGGAGCTGGTAATGTAAAGGAGACGGAACCGACAGCGCCTGTGGAGATATGCAAAATCTCTTCCATGTTTAACCTCCAAAGAAAACTTTCCAAGTTGAAGATTTCAATCCCTTTCAATGAAATACTAAGGAATCAAGAATACAGGGACACTATAATGAAAATGATCATGAATCAAGGAGAAGCTCACCTAGATATGCTAGAACTAACCGAAGATAATCTCACCATTATCTTGGGATCTAAGATTGACAGTGTGGATAGTTAGGATGAGGAAGTACCACCCTTTTACATGAGTTTAAATGTGCATGACATGGTGTTTCACAATGCTATGTTGGACTCAGGAACTTCACATAATCTGATGCCAAAGGGAGTGGTGGAGAGTCTGGGGTTGGAGATTACTAGGCCTTATAAATACCTGTATTCCCTTTATTCTAAAAGGGTTAAATGTCTGGGTCTTATCAAAGACATGGTGGTGTCCTTAAATAAATTACCATCTAAAACCGTGGTCATGGATGTTGTCGTGGCTGATATTCCCCCCAAGCTTGGCATTTTGTTACCGAGGTCTTGGATTTCAAAGCTGAAGGGTAGCTTGCAAATGGACATGTCTTATGCAACAATTCCTGCTTGAAATGAAAACAAAAGACTGTATAGTGAGAAAATATCACCTTATGTCATGAGTAGTCAGGCTCAGCCTAATATCCATCATGTCTATGCTGTCGATACAGACCTAGGGTCATCTATTTTCTTCAATGACATATCTCCTTGTTACTAAAAAACTGTTGTGCCACGAAAAGGTAAAAGAGATAAAGAAGAGACAAATGAAGGGGAAGTTTTGGAAAGGAAACAGAAAGACGAAGGACTATGGAAGATGTATTTAGATGGATCGGTGGCTAAAGTAGTTGCTGGTGCAAGTGTGTACATAATCTCCCCCATTAGAGATACTAAAGCTTATTATTACAAGTTGGTTTTTGAATGCAATAACAATGTGGTAGAGTATGAGGCTTTTTTGCTAGGCCTACATGCATTAAAATATTTGGGGGCCAAAAGGGTCCAAATCTTTGGAGATTCGAAACCTGTAGTGAATCGGGTGAAAGATAGCTACTGGACTAGACATCCAAGAATGAGAGCTTACCAGAATGAGGTATGGGATATGTTTGGGAATTATTTCACTGAACACAAGGTCCAGGTGATCCCTAGGTATGAGAATATAGTGGCAGACTCTCTGGCGACTGCAGCTGGGAAATTTGAAACTCCTACCGCAAGTAAGAGAAAATACAAAGTAGACATTGTGAATAGACCCTCCATACCATACAACACCAAATATTAGCAGGTTTTCGAAGATGATATGCAAATCAAAAGGTTCCTAGAATTGTCTGGTGATTTTGTGAATACTTGCATAGATGAAGATGATGCTGACTCCGAGAATTTCCTAGATGTTGATGGGGAGGAGGAGGAGACCGCTGGAACACGGAAACTGAAAGATTCTTTCGGAGGTAAGGATATGGTCCAGTTAAAAAGTAATCACATCCCTAGAGGTTTGATCCCCTTAGAGTCTTTGTTCAACCAAAATGACTCCACAAGAGATCCGAAGGTTGAGCCTGCTCAAGACGCTGTAGAAGATAAAAATATTGGCACTGAAGATAACCCAAAAATTATAAAGTTGTCCAAGAAACTACCTGCTAAAGAAAAGCAAGGGTATGTGAACCTGATGAAGAAATACACAGATGTTTTGCATGGATTTATCCTGACCTTAAAGAGTATGACACTTCTATCATACAACATACTATCCCAAGTAAACCTAGAGAAAAGCCATTTAGGCAGAAGCTCAAGAGGATAAATCCGAAGCTAGTACCTATCATTGAAAAAGAGATAAAAAAAAGTTGTTTGATGCAAAAATAATTGTGACTTTGAGGTTTTCAAAATGGGTCTCTAATTTGGTTCCTGTTAGGAAGAAGAATGGGGAGATAAGACTGCGTGTAGATTTTAGGAACTTGAATAGAGTTTCTTTGAAGGACAATTACCCATTGCCGAAGATGGACCAGATCCTACAGAAGGTGGTGGGCTCAGAGAGAATATCTACTATGGATGGTTTCTCTGGTTACAATCAGGTGAAGGTGTTACCTAAAGACCAGGATAAAATTGCTTTCACCACACCTTGGGGCACCTTCATGTACACAAAGATGTCGTTGAGGTTAATGAATGTTGGAGCCACTTTCCAACGTGCCATGGATATTTCCTTTGCAGATGAAAGGGACAAGTTTGTGTTGATCTACATGGATGATATCACTATATATTCCCAGTTGTTCAAATATCATATCAGGCATTTGGAAAAGGTCTTCATTAAATGCAGGAAGTATGGCATCTCATTAATCCGAGGAAGTCAAATTTTGCTCTAGAAGAAGGAAAGTTGTTGGGGCATATTATTTCAAAGGAAGGAATCAGAATTGATCCAGACAAGGTAAAAGGCATCTTGAAGCTGGAGGAACCAAGAAGTAAGAAGGAAATACAGTCTTTCATTGGTTAGGTAAATTTCTTGAGAAGGTTCATTCCTAGCTTTACTAAAATCCTGACGGAAATTACCTATGCTGAGGAAAGATCATGAAATCAAATGGATGGTGGAGGCCAAGAAATATTTTAAAGATATCAAACAGGCCATTTCAGAAGCTCTTATGCTGGTTAGTCCAGACTTTGAGAAAGATTTTTTAGTATTCTCATATGCTTCGGAGCATACCGTGGCAGCTACTTTGCTACAGAAAAATGATCGGGGTGAAGAGCATCCTATAGCCTTTTTCAGTAAGATATTGCGAGATGGAGAATTGAAGTATGATCTAATGGAAAAACAAGCTTATGCCTTGGTTAAGGCCTTAAAATATTTCAGAATCTACATCCTCCATTCCCATATAATTTCATATGTCCCCAGGAGCATGGTGAAAAGCATACTTACGTAGCCAGATCCAGAAGGGAGGAGATCCAAATGGATTGCAGTACTACTAGAGTATGACATAGAAATTAATCCCACAAAATTGATCAAGGGGCAAGGATTGGCTAAAATGATGACAGATTCCCATTGTGATTCTCTGCAGCTAAATTTTTTAGCTAGTCAATCTAATCAGTTGGATGCAGAAGTGTTAGTGAAGCCTGATTTTTCTATGTCTCCCTAGTATGCTGATATTGTTTTTGTATTTTGCAGAATTTACAACCTCCTACGGGGTTAAGCAAAACCAAAGCTAGGTATGTGAAGCTGAAGGCTACGGAATTTTGTATCATAGAACAATAGATTTATTGGAAATACCCTGGGGGAATACTGCTGAACTGTACTTTGGAAAATTAAGCTCGACATACAACAAAATATTTCCATGAAGGAGATTCTAGAGGGCACCACTCTTGGAAGGTAACCGCACACAAAATTCTGAGGGAAGGATTCTATTGGCCTTCGTTATTATTTGATATGGTAATATGGAATATATGATAAAGTAATCAAACCATATTATTCTGCATCAATGAAACTAATCTAGAGAAAAGAAAAATAAGAAATTACAAAAACTGAAAAAAGGACACGAATCCCCCTAGGGGGGATGGGGAAAGGGCTCGAAAGAGCCTATTCGGAAATCATTTTTACTATAAGCTGCTACAATATCAGTGAACTGATATGAATCCTCTTGGTCCTTATACAGGATGAAACCAAGCCTTTACAAAATTCCAAAATTAAATATTACAGTCAAAAGGGAGACCACTGGGGGGATTCAGATGGCCCAAAAGCCACTTTCGAACAGCAGCTTCTCCTCTTTCCGTTAGACCTGATAACATACATCAAGCTTATTAGAATGAAATATTCCCAAAATAACTTTCAAAGTACCTTTGGGTCAGCCTACTTTAAACCAAAAAAAACTAAGTTAAAACTAGTTAAAATAGTGAAAACGGAACCAAGGAAAGCAAGCTTTCCTTGGGGTCTTGGCTTGCCTTTGGGGAATCCAATGTAATGTGCACTGATTGCTGGATTTTATCCTTTAAAAACAGAAAACAGAAATCTAATGCATGTAAACTACGGATTCTCTTTAAATTGCCATGCAAAACGGACAATTTCCCTAAATCTAGATCTAGAATGCTTATACAACTTTTCAGGAATGAGATCTAGATTATGAGCCTTGATACAATAGATATATTTTAATTTTTACTTTAATATAATATATATGAATAATATCAAAGCTTGTAAACAAAGTAAACAGGTAAAATTTTAATTTTTAGAAGGAGGAAGAGAGAGAAAGAGTGTTGGAAGCCTGGGAATGTTGGGCTTTGGAGTCTGCTTTGGTGGAACATGGAGGGACTATGTCCTCAAAAATATCATGAAGATGAGGAAGATGCAAGCTATCTCAACCCCTTCTACAAGTGAGATCACTTGCAACTTAGAAATCCTTGCACAAATAGATGGTTAAAACATAGGTGTTGCTGGAAAAAGACAATTAGAAAGCATGCAATTAAACTTAAAATAAATGCAACTCCAAGAGATCTAAAACAAGCGAATAGTAAGAGCATAAATCAAACTAGAATGATCTCTTACCCTAACAGGAGGGAGCTCTCTCCTTCAAGGCCAACAATTAACCCACAAAAAGCAAAGATCAATAATACAGATTATACCTCATAAGCACTTGACAATCACCATCCACACATGAAAAGAATTACACCATAGATCTTGCCTCCAAAGCTTATTTATTCCAAAAAATAGTACACAATACAATAGAAATATCTCTTCAGTCCAGCTCTAACTAGCTTGGAAGAGGAAAACTGAGCTTTATTTATAGCAAAAACAGGAAATCTAGCCCAAGGGGGTGCAATTCCCAAGGAGAGAGAGAGACTGCAGCTGGATGTGGAGTGAATCTGTGCTTGATCTAAGTCTAACTGAGCCTGATATGAGTCTCACTGAGTGCAACTGTCAATCAGAGAGCTGATCAGATTGACACCTCAACCTGCTAACTAAAGCATCCACCAAAACTCATCCAGATGGGCCCACACCTGTGGAGGAGAGAGAAAGGGTGCAATTCTCAAGATTGCATACAGTAATGCACTCCCTGCTCAGCCCAGATCACCTACTTATGTCAAGGGATGGTCATATCTAGTCAATCTTAAGCCGATGAGACTGATTTCAATCAAATCGAAGCAAATCCCACTGATTTAGGATTTGGGGTTTTCTCCATTATTTAATTAATTTATTAATTAAAATAATCAATATTTGATTTGTAGGGATTTTTTACCTGAGTGATGGACAAATCACTCAAAACTGAGAAAAAGTGGGTCTATGGGTTTACATGGTGCTCTGAGCTTGAAAATGAGCACCCCCATGACTTAAACTAATTTCCGAGCCTACTTTTATTACAAAACCAATTTTTCCAATTAGACTATTAAAAAATAGCCTAAGTTTTTTAAAAAAATTAAAATTAAAAAAACTTAAAAAAAACAAAAAAAATTAATAAAACCTGTGGGGACTTAGACATGTTCATATGACTCGACCATAATTCCTAGCATGTTTATACATTGACACATAGACTCTAATAACCTCAATAGGCCTAAATGCCAAGCCGACCACCCCAACTTTGGAGGTATTGAGTGAAAAACTCAGAAATTATCAGTCGTTTATTCAACAACCAATAATAACCAAGGGAAAAAACACCTTGGGCTGATCGGATTGACAAATAAATTCTAAGAGACCGAGTCTTTTACAAACACTATCATTCTAGAACATTTTATTACAACTCCCCTATGGGGTATGAACATGTGATATAGTACAACAAGCACTTCCCAGAAGCACTTCCGAAGGTCTTCTGAAGTCCGAACAAATCATCTCTGTCCAGTTCACTAGGCTCACTTGATAAAAAACCACTAAGTACAACTTAGTTGGTAACACTTTTCATTTCCTCGCTAAGAATAACACCAACAACATAATCAAATTTAAGAGTGTTTGAACTAGGGACAAAGTTACTTATAGCCATGACCAATCCATTCTAGATTTCAAGCAATGAGCACAGGATTAGAATATCCCTAACCTCATCATCAAAGTTCACTTTTACAGAACTTAGTTGACTAGTAATCATATTAAATTCATTTAAATGGTCAACAACAGATCCACCTTCTAACATCTTCATCCTAAATAAACGCTTCATTAAAAATACCTTGTTGGAAGCCGAGGGTTTTCCATAGATCTTAGACAAAACACTCCTCACACCCTCCATTTTATTTTCTTTCAAAATATAGAAAGCCACCAAAAAATCCAGGCACATTCGTATTGTTCCCATTTCCTTTGTGTTAAGAACCTCCCATTCTTCGTCCTTCAAAGCCATCGACTGTTTTGTTTTTCTTCCCAATGGTAGGTATAGATTCTTATGGTACAGATAGTCCTCCATTTGCATATTCAATAGCTAGCAGTTTTGGTCGTTAAATTTCTTGACCCTAAACTTTCCTTGTTCTTCCATTGCTCCCACTCGAACCAGTAACACTTCTTTCCTACGAGTTTACCAACCAAATAGACATTTTGGCTCTTATACCAATTGTTAGAAAAACATGATTGAATATCAATAACAATAAATAATAAACAAGATGCAAATATTAAAACACATTACAAGAGAGACATGGATATAACGTGGTTCACCCAAGATGGCTTATTTCCACATAGAAATTGTCAGTCCTTTATTATTATACCATCCATCAAAATGAAGGGATACAACCTGCAATAATTCCACTGCACTTCCTCTTCACTCTCTCATAGTCTCTCTCACACAATCACAGATATTGTTTCACAATGCTACAATACAATACAAAACTATATTACAATGCCTTCCTTTTATAGGGAAGTTACCATGGGAAGATACCACGGGTCACCTAATACCATGGGC
Source organism: Pseudotsuga menziesii (assembly GCA_001517045.1). NCBI lineage: Eukaryota > Viridiplantae > Streptophyta > Pinopsida > Pinales > Pinaceae > Pseudotsuga > Pseudotsuga menziesii. The sequence goes on along the minus strand of LPNX010239329.1, from coordinate 450,536 downwards.
CCACATATAGTTGGCCAACAAACATCCCAAAAAATTCTTTTGAAGGCTTCACCCCTGAATTCCCTTTCTCGAGGGTGCTAGTGTCGGGGGTCCTCTAGCCCCTGGAACCTTGCGGGGGGACAATTCCAACACTCTATCTTTCCCAGTATGAACTTGGATCTTCCCTTTCTAGACTTTCTGTGATTACATGGGCTCCTTTCTCTCTCCCTTTGTCTTTCCCTACTCTCCATGGTTAATGCATTACATGATGTCTCACATGTGCTTTTTCTTCACATTTCCTCGCTAGGAATAACACCAACAACATAATCAAATTTAAGAGTGTTTAAACTAGGGTGAAAGTTAATTACAGCCATGACCAATCCATTCTAGCTTTCTAGTAATGAGCACAGTATTAGAAGATCCCTAACCTCATCATCAAATTTGACTTTTATAGAACTTAGTTGACTAGTAATCGTATTAAATTCATTTAAATGGTCAACAACAGATCCACCTTTTGACATCTTCATATTAAATAAACGCTTCATTAAAAATACCTTGTTGGAAGCCGAGCATTTTTCATAGAGCTTAGACAATGCACTCATCACACCCTCCATTTTATTTTATTTTGAAATATAGAAAGCTGCCGACAAATCCAGGCACATTCGTATTGTTCCCAGTGCCTTTCTATAAGGAACCTCCCATTCTTTGTCCTTCATATCCATCGAGTGTTTTGTTTTTCTTCCCAACGGTAGGTATAGATCCTTCTGGTACAGATAGTCCTCCATTTGCATATTCCATAAATAGTAGTTTTGGTCGTTAAATTTCTCGACCCTAAACTTCCCTTCTTCTGCCATTGCTCCCACTAGAACCAAGAATACTTCTTTCCTACAAGTTTACCGACCAAATAGACCTTTTGGATCTTATACCAATTGTTAGAAAAACATGATTAAATATCAATAACAATAAATAATTAAAAAGATGCAAATATTAAAACACATTACAAGAGAGACACAGATATAATGTGGTTCACCCAAGATGGCTTATTTCCACATAGAAATTACCAGTCCTACAGAAACTCCGCTCCACTTCCTCTTCACTCTCTCATAGTCTCTCTCACACAATCACAGATATTGTTTCACAATGCTACAATACAATACACAACTATATTACAATTCCTTCCTTTTATAAGGGAATTACCATGGTAAAATACCACGGGTCACCTAATACCATGGGCCCGCATATAGTTGGCCAACAAACATCCCAAAAAATTCTTTCGGGGGCTTTGCCCTTGAATTCCCTTTCTCGAGGGTGCTGACGTCGGGGTTCCTCTAACCCCTGGACCCTTGCGAGAGGATGATCCCACTCCCCCACCCCCACACCCCCTTACTAGGACGAGTCTACAGTAAAACTGGGGTACAAACACAACTCAACAATAACATATCTGAATCAAGAAGATCATGCTCCACAACCAACACCAACATGCCCATCACCAATGTCATTTATTGACCCCACACAATGAGCAGTGAATGGGGCCAACGTTGAAATTTATTCTAAATGTTCTTGTATGCACTGAAATTTTACATGGTTAGACTAAGTGCATGCCTTGACAATATGGTAGGGATTTTAAGACTCAAGGTACATCATTGTCACCATCATGGTTGTCATCATTTCCGTCGTCGTCATCATCATATTCATTATGACCCAATTTGTCCATACATTCCAACAAAGATCAAACTCAAGTACATGATTAAACCATAATTCTATTAAGTTAAGAAATCCCAAAATAATTTTATAGTGTCCAACATGCAGGTGGTTTATTGGTTAATTTATTAGGGATTATATTGTGTGAAGGGGTTAACAACACCCATCAAACCTGCATAGTGAACAATGAATGGGGCCAATGTTGAAATTTATTCAGAAATGCATGTATGCATAAAAAATTGACATGGTTAGACTAGAAACATGCCTTGACGATATGGGATGGTTTCAAGACTCAAGGGTGTTTGATGTTCGCACATAATCTTTGAGATCATCCACGTTTCCATTAACATTCATAATGCATGTCTCATTGCCATCATTCTTTATTCCCATGTATAGAATAATTTTCAGAACCGTCTTGAAATTCCATGGAACTTCCAACATGCCCATAACCAATGTCATCCACCAACTCCGCATAATGAGCAATGAATGGGGCCAACATTGAAATTTCTTCTAAATGTTCCCATATGCATTGAAATTTTACATGGTTAGACTAAGAACATGCCTTGAAAATATGGTAGGGATTTTAAGACTCAAGGACATCATCGTCATCATCATCACCATCATCATGGTTTTCATAATTTCCATCATCATCATCATCATATTCATCGTGACACAAATTTTCTATCCATGCCAACAAAGTCGATCAAACTCGAGTACATGATTAAACCATGATTATATTAACTAAGACATCCCAAAATAATTTTATAGTTTCCAACATGCAGGTGATTTAATGGTTAATTGCTTAGGGATTATATCGTAATAAGGGCTTAACGACATCCATCAACCCTAGACAACGAGCAGTGAATGTGGCTTACGTTGAAATTTATTCAAACTCTACACGTATTCATCAAAATTTGACATGGCTAAACGAGAAACATGCCTTGAAGCATGAGAGGGTTTCAGGACTCAAGGGTGTCTGATGTCCACACATAATATTTGAGATGGTCCATGTTTAGATTAATGTTCCTAATGCATGTCTCATACATAATGTTGTGTATGTTATTGTTGATTGTAATAATCAATTTATATGATGGATTTTAGCTTATGTTATATTTTTAATAATTGATTGCTTTAGTGTTATTATATTAATAAATTAGGCATAAAAGTATTTCATTAATTTGTTTAGTTATTTTTCCAATTGCTATTCTACTATGAATATTAACAAAGTTTGAGTTAACATGTGGATGGAATTTAATACTGCATGTTCAACTCAAATTAAATGAATTGTTAAAAAAAATTGCACAACATTGCCTTATACCTATATTGCTTGCACTTCACTCCCTTACACAACATGTGAGTGCAAGTTGACAAGGGTTAAGCTCAAATTAAATGAATTTCTAACTAAACTTAAGAGAATATCACATTTGTATGAACTTGAATCAAATTTCATTTCACTTTATAAGTTTATATCATTTCTATGTTTTTTTAATCTTGAATACTTTCTTCAAATGTTTTCCACTTATTGTAAGTAGACCACTAAGTGTCATATTAGGAGATAAACTTAAATGAGTTAGTAAAGAAACTTCGCATCACTCCCTTATACCTATAAATTTCTTGATATCATCTCATTTGTATGCACTTATCTCAATTTTCATTTCAGTTCATAAGTTATATAGCACTTCCATGCTTGTGCTCTACTAAATAGACTCAAAATGAGGTTAACTTGTCTCTCATTCTATTAATGTAAAATGCAACAACTCCAATCACCTGCAAACATTCCTTTTGTTTTTCCTTGATTTCACCCTCAAGGTGAGGCCTTTCCTTAGAAAATAAATAATATGAAGTACCATTGTGATGTTGCGACAAATTTTGTTCATAACACCTTATTATAGTAACTCCACTAGGAAGTAGGGTGATACATGAAACATGAATGGAGTTCATATATCTATCCATATGAGTGGGTTACTTGTAATGGATTATAAAATTCACCTATTATAAAATATTGACCCACTTTTAAATTCTTTCTTTCCATCTCTATACTAATTAATATTAGGTAGATATCACAACAATTTAATCTCTGATAGTTTTTATGCGGGTCTCCAAATATGTCATGGTACATAGGGCTGGGATTCAAACTAATGGAGATGAGTGAATAATTTCCTAATAACTAACTTAAGTGGATTCCCATGGTGGATGAGGTAAATAAAGGTGTAGAGTAGAATATCCCATTAAGATGTTGCTTTAGGGATTTAGGGATCCCTTGTGTGATAAAGGAACAATATATGATGGGGAATTTAAAGGAATGATAGATGCAAAATATTTGGAGAGATTGTTATAAAATAAACCTAATGTAAGGTTATCCATTTTTTTATATGACCCTAGTGACCATAATGGAACCCTAATGAGCCTAATATCATTCATGTGGCCCTAATAATTACATCATATCCTCCAAAAAAAAGCATCCAACTATCCTTAATTTGTATATAAGTGTCTCTAATCACTAGACAAGGCCTCTATAGACGATAATGACCTTGAATTTCATAATGAGGGTCAACCCAATAGATTGGCATCACCTTAGAAGAAGGGTTTAAGACCGTTCCATCCTATTCCTTTTTAAAAGAACAATTACTTTGAAGCCCCATGCATGTATTCCATGAATTGGGGCTATTTTCAATAAATATTAAAATATCAAATATGATTTAAATATATAAAAAAATATATAAAATATGTAAAATAAAAATCTACATAAATTATAAATAAAAAATAAAACAAATCAAAATATAAATAAAACAAAACAAAACAAAATTAAAAAACAAAATAAAAAACAAAAAAAATAAAAAATAAAAAATATCAAAACAACAAATTAAAAACAAAATCGAAGCATTACAAACACATTACATCATGCACCTCGACTATCCTATGCCCCAACCATCGTTCAAATCCATCTCGACCATCCCATGCCCCGACTATCATTTAGCTCCGCCAACATTGAGCTCCGCCCCAACCATCATGTGCCCTGACCATCGTTCAGCTCCGCCCTTACCATTGTTCAAATCTACCCCGACCATCATTCAACTCAACCCTGACCATCATTCAACTCCACCAGTATGGTCTCCTACAGCAGTGATCAGGGATCTAACCCCTGTCTATGGTTTCACCCTGTCTTAATTAGTATAATATACTCGTTTCAGTTATGGGGTAGGCCATTCATACTCTTTGCAACCCTTGGCTTGGTAATGAAGCTCACATTAATTGGTCTACAAAAGCATTGAGATCATGAAGCAAGGGTAGCTTTGGAATAATCTTCTAACAAGAAATACTATCATCAAATTCAACCCACAATGACCTCAGTAAGCTCAAACCCTTCATAATTTTGGTAGAAAATGAAATGTCAATATCTCTGCATTTGGGATTCGAATTTGGGGTTTATGTCCACATATGTACAAAAAATTAGGAAATGAAATGTATGGAAGAATTCCAAATTTTCCCTTGAAATCAAGTTGGTCTCCCACTACTCCCATCCCATGCAAACTTCATCCATCACCCTATATTCCCATACACATTTTCAATGATGTTCAGGGATAATTTTAGGGGCGAATTTTAGCCCAATGGGCTATTTTTCCATGTTTTTCTCCCAAAAAAGATTCGTCATTTTGCATTTTTTGAAGCCCGGTTTCGCCCAATTTTGATGGGGTAAAATTTTTTCACCCTAAAAATCGCCAAATTATTATCTAAATGATATAAAATCCTTGGAAATTAATTTTTTTTTTGCAAAATATGGCCAATCATTTTATAGTTGGCATTTTAAGAATTGGTAATATTCGCCAACATTTATACACTTTTAAATAAGTATGGTTCCTTAAAATCATCCCTAATGATGTTCTTCTATCATTTACAAGTTGTAGCTTTTTTACGATCTTGATGATATATTGAGATTTAGTAGAGCATGGGAAGAAAACCTTTGACATAACTCAATGGTTTTGAAGACCTTATTCTATTAGAATATCTTTTTCAACCCATAAAAATGCATATTCACCATGAAGTTCCTTTGGTACCTATTGGATTATGAATTTATGACATAAGAGTGCACACATTTCTAGAGAAGGTTCAAGTCCTCTATGACTAGCCAATCTTGACAAAGATTTGTGCTAGGATTATCCCTTGTTATTCCCTCTCTCCATTCTCTCTTGCATAGAAACACCAAGAAGATCATGTTCCAATTAGACATTATGCAAAAACATGCCTTTGTAGAATTAAAGAATAAATTTTGCTTTAGACTAGTTTTTCATTCCTAGTTTTGCATCATCCCTTTAAAATATAGACTGATGCCTCAAGATTATACTTTCAACACTATCCTCTTGCAACATGGTGATGCAGGAGCATCCTTCTCTCCATCCAAATTCAAGTTCAAAGTCTGATTAGGCCTAGAAGGGCTCTTAAATTCTAGATTGATGGTCTTCGAACTATCACTTTGTAAATAAATGTAAAATATGTGATTCTAGATTATGATGAGTCATTTAGATGAGTCACTAGGTGAGTGATGTTTCACTAGATGAGTCATGCAAGTAAGCCATGTCAAATGGAGTGAGTCATTGAGATAGGATTGAAAGTTACTTAAAATAGATAACAGTTGATGAATTGTAGGAGATTGTTGAGTGTTTATTGGATCTGAACCAAAATTGGGTTTAGAGTTCTGTTTGTGTATATATATATATATGTGTGTGTAAGCCTACAAGGCATAGATAAGGTAGACAGATAGACAAGGGACAACGATATAGGATTGAAGCATACTTAGAGAGGTCAGTAAGGCCTGTAGGAGATAGAGGAAAGGCCAATTAAAGTAGTATCAGTCCAAAAGGTATTAGAACACGGTTGTAAGATTAGCTTGTATGTATAGTTTCTACATATGAATGAAAAAACCTATTTCGGCTAAATATCTATGTGTAAATTTATCTATGTTTGAATATATGATTTCATGAAATGAATATTTGATTTATTCCCTGTTAATAGTTGATAAGCCCGCAAGTGAAAGATGGCTTCCGAGAGGGAGGAAACAGAGATCAATTAATCGAGCTTCTAATCAATCAAAGGGGAGATTTAAATGAATAATCCACTTTGGATTAAATGAATGATTAATGTGTGTGCATATTTGTTGTAGATTCAATGTCTACAGAGATTGATTGCTACAAGGATCGATGAGAACTGAGATCTAAACCTGTGTAGGTTTGGACACACAAGATCAACCGTAAGAAGATCCGGCAGCTGGAAGAAGTTCTGCAGAAGAATAGTGGAAGAAAGAACATTCCACAAAGGAAGTCAGATTGACGATGGATATTTGATCCGCAAAGATCTAACGGTCGGAGATTAGATCCGCAAAGGAAAACAAATCAAAGGTCTAGATTCGCCCCGCAGAAGATCAACGGATCGGACAGGAGTTGCAGGAGAATATTTGTGGGAGTCATAATTCAGAAAATGCAAAGGTGCATCCTGCATGCGGAGAGACTGTTACAGGCATGTAATTGCGGGAGTTCCATTTTAATTGGAAAAATGTACGCCCGCATCCTGCATCCCGCAAGTTGCGGAAAAGGAGTTGCGTAAAGGTATTGCTTAAGGACTTAGTCGGACAGCTAAGTTTAGAGGTTTTGCTAAATTTAGAACCTAACTATTCCTGGAAAAGTTGATTTGAATTGGTTTACTAGTTCAATTTGGTGATTTGAATTTAGTTCTTTGGTTCGGGTTGGCATCACATGGACACCTTGTGGTATACCACTTTTAATCATGACATTTAAAACTAGTCCATGTATGATAGAGAGCTTTATGAAATCGCTAACTTGTTAAACAATAGAAACAATACATATTTGGGTAAGAATATTTCCATACATTATTACCATACTAGCCTTAAAAATTAGTATAGACATATAGAAAGTTTCAAAGCATGCACCAATTAAAGGAGATGATCTTTCTGTAGTAGTTCCATTTAGTGATCAAGCATAACCACAATGCATCGACTTATATGGTTGATTACTTGAATGGACCACAAGTTCGTGCCTTGTAGACTATTCTAGAGATTGTGGACATCAAACATAATATTGACCAAAGAATTATGAATAACCTATCATTTGCCAATATTTATTTAATATTCTCCAAGGATCATTTCTCCCAGTTTTTCATTTGCACGACAACTTCTTTCACCTTAGTAAACTATATGACCAGTTGGACATGAGTGTGACACGCTTCTTTAGGAGGCATATTACTCCAAGACATGTCATTTTGGAATTTATAAAGCATTACAACAAAACAAAAGTATTCCTTTTGGCTACTCCTTTGTGTTGTTGTGAAGAAATATTTCAAAGGATGTGTTTTTCTTATGCCTTTTCAATATTTTCCAAAAAGGAGGGATTGTACACACGGTTTCCCATTTCCTTTGTTCATGCAGGAGTTTGTATCATTGGAATTTTTTATATGACTCCCTATCACATCCTATAAGTACAATGTAGTTTTTTCCATGCTTGATTGATTCTACAAAATGACAATCATCATGCCTTGCAAGCAAATTAACTCAGTGCACGACATTGTGAAACGCATTTTGATGCCTCTAGATCAATTTGAGCTTGTTTACATCCATTGTGATTTATGAATATCCCAACTTGATTTCCAATTTCTGGTACCAATGGACATATTGTAGACTTTTGTGCAGATGCTTCAAAAGTACAACCAAAAGCACACATGCACTTGTGATGGAAATCTTTCTTTCATGCAACATAGTGACAACTATGTTCACCACAACACAACTCACTATAACTGGGAGTAATGATATGTTCCTTAGTGTTATTTGGTCTAATATATGCCCCTCTTAACCTTGACCATCCTTGAAATAATGTGTGCCAAACGTTTTACTTGCTTGACATACTCAACTCTTTGTGTGCTACCAAAGCTTGATCCTCATCATACTTACACTTGCCTATATATGTGTGTCAATCTCAGCTCTAGGATGTCCAATTATGAAAAAAATTACTAGTAGTTGGGAGGTTTTTCATGCTTACCATTTCAATTGATTGACTTCACCAACATTAATGATCAACTTAGACTAAGTCAAAGTGTGCCTAGACAACTTGCTTCTAGGATTCAAGGTATCTTGTCTCCTTGTTAGTTGTGTTGAAGGTTGGACTTGTAATTATGATCTCATTAATGTAATTTCATAAACGCGGTTTGCATAAATACGTATCATTTCATTTGTTTAGATGTGTTTGAGGCAGACTTTGCAATTGCCTCATTAATTTCATTTGGTTAGTTTGTCTTGTATAAAAGCATAGATATGCATAAGGTCATCTACAAATGGTTCCACAACTTTTACAATTTTGTAGGTTGTATTTATTAGTCGAAGATTGATTAATGACGAGGTTGTATTCCTTGATTCATGAGTGCACTTAGTTTCATTGTTTGATTTTAGTTGTTTGCAAATCACTTAGGTCCTTGCACTATTATAAATTGATTTTACACTTCTATTATTATATCCTTGTAAGCTTCTACATGATGAATTTGTTTTTTCCTTGATTCATGAGTGCACTTAGTTTCATTGTTTGATTTTAGTTGTTTGCAAATCACTTAGGTCCTTGCACTATTATAAATTGATTTTACACTTCTATTATTAGATCCTTGTAAGCTTCTACATGATGAATTTTGTTTATGTGATCACACCCCTCACTACTAAAATTTTACTTTGAAGGACCCATACAATTATGAGAATTTTTTTTATGTGATCACATCCCTCACGACTAAAATTTTACATTGAAGAATCCATACAATTATGAGAATTTAGACCCATATATGACCCCTCCATAGTCAAAAGCATTGCATAAAATTTATTTTTCCTATTACAATGTGAATTATATAGTACGTTGAACTGCATCAAAACACTAATGATGAAATGCATTTCTAGGACCCATTATTACATCTAGCAACATTAAACTATAACTGGGATATTTTGGAAAAATCGTGACAGAATTCTTCGATGCATTTTTTATTGGAACTACATCATTCATTTGTTTCAAATTTGTTCCCACTTTGGGAGACTATTTAAATTCATAGTGCAAGGTAGGTGCACGCTATCAACAAAGAAAACCAATATTTTGCAGTGTTAAAAATACACAATATCAACCATATTTCATATGCTTTTCACCTTGTTAACATTCAACCTGAAAAATCATGATTTTATGGGGCTTTTGAATATAGCACAATATTTAGGCAATACATCACAAGTCAACAAAAGAATTCCTTAAGTGCACAATAATTTGCCTATAAAGTCCAAATATTTTCCAATTTTTTTCTCATTGAATTTGCATATTTTCCCTTTTTCCCTATATTATTTTTCTTTTCATATTTGTGTGGAAAGTTATTATTTTATGTTCTAGTTGTTTCATATTTTTTGAAGAAATTATAAAAAATTAAATAAAAATAAAAATATTTTTGTATCTTTTTAAGTCTGCCAATATTTCTAATATTTTCCCAACATGTAAGTGAAGTTTAATAATGAACTCTCAGTACAATGTAGTGATCTATGATTTACATCACTCAACTTTTAGTGGGGAAAATGGTGTGTTTTTTGGAGAATATCATATGGCATTTATTCAAGATTGTAGAAATCATCTATTACAAAGCAACACCAACATTTTAGTTTTCTAACAATGGTGGAAGACTTCCATCCCCAATTCAACAATTTAAGTCCAAATTTCATTACCCTAATATCTTATAAACCCCATCCAAGGGATGGAAACCTCTGGATAAGAAATAGCACACTATATCTAGGATTTCAAGAAAATATGGTAAAATTTACAAGAGGTCAAAACTTTCATCAATAAGGAATTCCATTAGAACAAGTTAGGGTTACAATGGCTACTTCAATAATAACATAGGATGGATGATGCCACTTGTTATCATTGGAGTCTACACCTACACTGCTAAGGCTCAAATTCCAGATAATCTTAAAGGTTTTGATCAGATGACTAAGTTTTGGTTTATGAATATTTCTAAAAATAACATGGGGATCACTAACTAGCTATCAAATAATATAAATGACTAAACTATGAAAAGACAAAAGACTATGAATATGTACTATACAAAGAGTGAGTTTCATATCTAGAGTACATAATAAACATCAACCCATTCACAAGAATTCTAGGAGAAAAAGTTATGAATCAGGTGTTCAAACTGAACATAAACACTCATTATGAAAAAAGAAGAAAAATGGCTCATCTTAAACATAACATCATTCCAAGATAGTCTTTATATAAACTATAAAAAGACAAAATACATGCTGATACAAGTGATATCCTGTATCCTGATCTCTCAGAATTATTCCCTAATGCTCAACTTGATAAGTTTTTATATAAAGAAAATACAATGAACCGGTTGTTGCCAACCTGAGAAATCAAATCTATGACATCTGTAAAAATCTAGGAATGTTTTGTTGAACTGTCAGCTAATCCTTCAATTGTTGGTTCGATGCTTGAGAATATGGAATGTTGTGCTCGAAACCCTTAAATCTGGAGCCTGTGATTTTGACTGTTCAATTCATACTTTGAATACTGAGATTTTTTTCCTGGAAATGTGAATCTGCTCTCTGACTACGCTGGATGAAAAATATGAAGTTGATCTTCTTCCTAGAAATTTGGGATATGGATAAGTAATGATATGATTTGTTTTCGAGTTTAAACACTTGTAGATTTTTCCCTTTTCCATGCCATTCAAATGATAAAGGAATTTGACTTGTTAAATGCTCTCCAATTCAAAAATTATGATTCAATGGTTGATTAAAAATATCCTCTGCCACTTGCAATCTTCAGGAACTAAAATTTTGCAATAAAATCTGGGCCTGCTTTCGTGAACCTAGAAGTGATCATAACTGTTAAATATTATGCCAATGCCATCTGTTATCAGGCCTGGAAATTCAATTTTCTTGTGCCTGTCAATGAAAATTTAATGACTGTTTCAAGTTTTTGGTGCGTATCATTTGACCGTTTAACCTATTTTTTTGGGTGTTAACTTATTTTTAATATTATATATAAATGTGAATAAAATATTTTTTTATATTATATATAAATATGAGTAAAATATTTATATAGAAATTTACTAAGTCCAAATGTGTAACAACTACAGCAAGCAAATTATAAAATAAAATTTTAAAGGAAAAACTTTCTAGATTTCCCTTAGAAAAATCAGAAAGGAGCTGGCCCAGCACAATGGCCTAGGATAGCTGTGCTGACCTAGGATAGTTAGCTAAATTTTAGTAATTCACACAAGTATTAAAAATTTTGACAGGATATCTAAATTTATAAACATCGAATAGAAGTTTCAAATATTTTTTTACCTGTTAATGTTAACCTGTTCATCACAAACTTACATAATGAAAAAAACTTTCCGTGGACCGCTCAAACTCCAGGCCTGCCTGTGATCACCGAATGCTCAAACCCTGCTTTCAAATGAGTGATCGATAACCCAGATAATCACTACAAATCTGGAGCAATCTTTAACCTGATGATCATTATCCTGGAAATCTGGAACTGATTATATGCTTTATTATCGTCATCAAACCTGGAATAATCCCAAATTGAAATCCTAGAGTAGAAATCCAACCCTAGCAATACATGGCTAGTCTTAATCCATCACCAACACCAAATGCAAGTATTTGGATAGTAGCTTCAAAGATGCAGTTGTGCGCTGCCTTCTGGTTGAAATGCCGAGCCAACACTATGCTAAGGATTCAAAACCCAAGTGTTTTTAATATAAGATATCACGCCCATCATTGGCTCACCTGTCACTTATGCGTCGGATAATGGCCATGTTACCGGGCTATCAACTTTTGATTATAGGCCACGGACTCGTGATTCCTGAATGTTCTGCACTAACATTTGTACAGGGCTTTTTATTTTTTTTTTATTGTATACATATCCACATGAAGCTGGTAAGAGATTTTGAATGCATTTATATTCATACTTGTCTCCTTATTATATCGGCACGTAGTGCACTAACTTGGCTCCTTGTGAGTGTTTCCTTGTTCGTTGAAGCCTGTTGTGAACTTTGAAATTATGGTGGCTAAACATGAAATGGGACCTGACTTGATAACCCATAATTTTAGATGGCTTGACATTGACATCAAATTATTACTTATACCCTACGTAACACNAGAATGAAAAAGATATATATATATATATATATATATATATATATATAAAATAATTTTCATATAAAAAGAGTCTTTTTATAAAAATAATAATAATTATAAATTCAAATACCGAAGATACCAAGGAATAATAATTACATAGGAGAATAGGAAAAGGTGATTTTTTGCAACAACAAGGCAAACAAGGACAAAGACATTCACTATAAAGTGACCTCTATGGAGGTTGAGACAACAAGAAACTCACTAGGTTGACACGAAATACTCAAGGTTTTAGTAAAAAATGTTAGTGGGTTTTTTGGCAGCAAAAACTAGGGTTCCTCTTTGCATGCATGCTGTCGGAATCTAAAAGTTTTGATGAAGCCGATGTTGGTAACAACACCACCTATAAGATGAGATATGTTGAACATGGATGTTGTCACCTATATTATTGAATGTAGGTACTTGTCTATTGACTGTAGGTACTACCAAATAAGTACTTGTCAGAGCTTTATTCCTTGAGTGAGGAATATAGACTAGGATAGTTTGAAAGTGAGATGTCTACTACTAGATCTAACAGGTCTAGATCAACTAGAGGTGAAAAGGTAAGGAGAATATTTTGTAGATGCATGGAATTTTTTCTTGCTGAAGGAGGTTCATGTGATTATGATGATGAGAGCATAGGTGACATTGAGTTGACCTTGAGGAATATACATATATGCAACAAAGGGTACCCAAGGAGTTACCTCAATTGGAAACAGGTTTCTTCATGAATGGAGGATTTATTGCATTGCTCTATCATCCTTACATGGATTGGGGATATTTTACATGGATGACGTAAAGGTATAATATGGCATTATAACTGAATTGATGGAGTTTGTCGGATGCTACAAATACAATGAATGGATATTGTTGGTCCTTTGTATCTGAAGTATGTGTAGATACGAAGTTTCTGCAAATTATATAGAACTACTGGACAATAATCAGAACAAAGGAGCGACTATGTATATTGATTGAAAGGCCAAAAGATTCCAGAAATATTACAGGGTTTATAATAGTACATGACCAAGGACAACAAATAAGCAACCCAATTAAATATTTGAGGGGTGTGAAGGAAATAGTGTATTCGTATGTGCAAAAAAACAAATAGTTGTAGGTGAAGAGTTGTTGATCGATTTCAATTTGAATCGAATAGATGCAGGGGATGTTATTATGGGGGTAATTATCTTCTATACCATTTAACTCAACCTTTGATCAGTGATTCTTATTATTTATCTTTTTCATTAATTTTAATTATATCTCATGCTTTTTCTACGCTTATGAGATCAATATTTGAAGATGATATCATGCTTATTATATTGTGGCTGGGTGATCGTGGCCAGAAGACACCTACAGCAAGCTTTGATTAGGTAAACTTCAATGTAATAGTTGTTAATAGTTATATATATTTTTTATTATATAATATTTTTTAACTTTTGACATTTTATATGCTTATGAGCACAATTTTTGAAGATGATATCATGCTTATTATACTGTTGAAGGGTGATCGTAGCTGGAAGCCACTTGTAGTTGTTAATAGTTGTAATTTTTATTATTATTTAATAGTTGTTAACATTTGACCTTTTATATGCTTATGAGCTCAATATTTGAAGATGATACCATACTTATTATATTGTGGCAGGGTGATCATGGATGGAAGCCACATGGAGCTAACTCTGATTAGGTAAACTTCAATGTAATAGTTGTATATTTTTTTATTATATAATAGTTATTAACATTTGACATTTTCTATGCTTATGAGTTCAATATTTGAAGATGGTATCATGCTTATTATATTGTAGCAGGGTGATCATGGTCGAAAGCTACATGTAGGCAGCTCTGATTAGGTAAACTTCAATGTAATAGTTGTTAATAGTTTCAATTTTTTATTATTATGTAATAGTTGTTAACAATTGACTTTTTTATTCTTATGAGATCAATATTTAAAGATGATATATTCATTCTTATTATATTGTAGTAGGGTGATCGTGGCCGGAAACCACCTGCAACAATCTCTAATAAGGTAAACATCAATGTAATAGTAACCAAATTTTTTTGTTATAAAATAGTTGTTAACATTCGACCTTTTCTATGCTTATGAGCTCAATATTTCAAGATGATATTTTGCTTATTATATTGCGGACGGGTGGTCATGGCCAAAATCCACCTACGGGAAGATCTGAGTAGGTAAACATCAATGTAGTAATAACCAGATTTTTTTATTATATAATAGTTGCTAACACTCGACTTTTTCTATGCTTATGAGATCAATATTTCAAGATGAGATCATGCTTATTATATTGTGGAAGGGGGTGTTCTCAAAAGACACCTGTAGCGTCTACTCAGGTAAACGCCAATGTACTACAGTAAGTAATGTTATTCATAATTAATTAGACATGGTTAAATTCATACTTTTCAATTTGATTGTGTCTTTCTTTTTGTATTATGGCAGGGTGACCATAGGAAGTCACCTGTAGTGTTGCATCAGGTAAACATTAGTCTAATAGTAAAAATAGCATTATTCATCATTAATTACATTTATTAGACATTGTTAAATTCATATTTTTCAATTTGATTATGTCTTGATTCTTGTATTATGGAAGGGTGACCATGGGAAGCCACCTGCACCCAGATCCGATCAGAGTGATAGTGGGAAGTCACCTCCAGTGTTGCATCAGGTAAATGTCAGTGCAATAGTAACACTAAGTTATTCACCATTAATTACATTTATTAGACATGGTTAAATTTGTACTATTCAATTTGAATGTGTCTTGTTTCTTGTATTGTGCCAGGGTGACCATGGGAAGTCACATGCACCTAGATATTATCATAGTAACGGAAGTCACCCGTAGTGTTGTAGCAGGTAAAAGTTAGAGTAATAGTAACTAAATATGATTACAATAACTAATTTTTTTGTTAATATACATCTTATTTGTTTATGAGAATTTTTTAATGTTAAAATTGTTTTCATTAATTTGATTGATTGATGTTTGTAGTGCTCACCCAATGAGGATGATGTGTGGGTTGAGGATATTTTGTATTCAACAAACCCAATAGAACTTGTGAGGAAGGATTTGAAAAGTTCAAACATATAATTTCTTACTTTAATTAACGGTGAGACCCAAGATGGGGGAGATTAGGGCAAGAATTGCAAAGATGAAAGAAGAAATACAACAATATGGGGTAGTTTGCATTATTACAAAATACTATCATCTATGGTATATATTCATTTAATATATTTAGTTATGTAGTTTTTATATGATCTGATCAAGTTAAGTTTTCCTTTTGTAGGCATTTTCGGATACACCTATGCAAGGACAGTCTGCACAGACCGGTGTTGGTAGCAACGATGATCCAACACCGCAACATTAATGTACCATACCAGTGATACTATTTTACTATGATCCTAATGTGGTCCTTGAATCAATTGATGAGGAAACCACTTTTGTGTACAATGACATGACCGAGAAGGGCTCTTCAGACACTAGGACTTCACAGTATGTTGGAGAAGAAACTAGTGTTGTTTGTGACGATTGCTATCTTGGAGCAGCACAAGAACAATGCCCATTATCTTTTCGGTGGATGAGCATTGTGTTCCAATCAAGATACAAAATACCACAAGTATTGACTAATTAATTAATTTTTTTATATCATCTAATTGAAAACCAGATATCTCATAATATTTTAAATTAATGATCATATCGTTTTTTCAGGAAACAATGTATTTCATAAGAACTTGCATCATAAGGCCTTGGATATTTTTTGTCCCACCATTTGAATACAGTGGAATACCCAAAATAGAAAATTGAAACATGATATAATTGACCATATATTCAACTTGTTTGGTAATACCTTGAACAAAAGAGGTGTCACCTAAATAGTTGGCTTGGATTTAAAATATGTGTAGGACCAATATAGGGTTAATTTGGAAAATAACCTTGAGTATGAGTGTCCTCTTATGATTCTATAGAAGGAGTGGAAGGCCCTCATAGATGATGCCAATGATAAGGTGATGAGAAAACAAGGAAAGACTCCACCTGGTTCAACAAGGTACAGTGCATATGATATTTTCAATGAAATATATTGATTTTTTTAGTTTTAAATAAAAATTGCGATATCTAACATATTTCAAACTTTTCATAGGATCTCAAACACCTCTAAAGAGACAAAGGTGAGATTGCAAAAAAAAGGCTAACACCAGTGTGGATATCAAAAACTAAAAGCATGAATTGTAATAGTTAATTGATTAATTGTAGACAAATTTATTTAAAAATAGAAAACAAATAAATGATTTATTACAAGCAAATTTCATGATTTTATGAATTGCAGGGAAATATGTTCCAATCGGCTTCCACCAAAGAAGATCTGGAGCTCAATTTCAAGTACGATTTTTAAGGTGTAGTGGAATATCGAAAAAATCTTGGGGCAGACCCCACTTTCCCCATCGATGCACACATAGGTAAATAACATAAAAAAATTCCAACATTGTAATATACTTGTAAAATCTATTCATGATTGATTATATATCACTAATAAATATATTTGTTTATTTGTTTTAAGCACGAGAGAAACAAAATTAGTGAGGGTAGTAGTACTGAACATGCACTAAATGAAAGTTGGTAGATGTCTCGTGATGGTGGCTAGTAGCCTAGCCATTTAGGTATGTATGCTATTAAAATAGAAGAATTTACTACGATTATAAATATTTAATTGTTGATGTGCACTTATAAATTCCCTTCTTTCAATGGAAGAGCATGTTTCTAGTGATGCTCAACTGGAAGAGGAGTAAATGGAACAAACAATAAACAATTTATTTGTATCGTCTATTCCAATAGGTTAAAAACATTGTAATGATATTGAAAATAATGAAATACTTATATCAATCATAACTAAGCATATATATAACTGATTTCATTATTGTAGTTGATGCCCCTTTGCAGTGACCTCCACATAATTACCATCGACATACCATAAGTACAGTACGTGAGAGCATGCAAATTGAAATAACACAAGGAGAGGACATAGAAAATACATTGTTAGTTGAAAAAAATGATACCCCGATCATGAGTTTTTTTATCAACAAAAGATCAAAACTAAAAAAAAAGTGATTGTATAAATTTAAGACTCATATTTTTTATGTCTATCTTTATTACTATAA
Source organism: Pseudotsuga menziesii (assembly GCA_001517045.1). Lineage (NCBI taxonomy): Eukaryota > Viridiplantae > Streptophyta > Pinopsida > Pinales > Pinaceae > Pseudotsuga > Pseudotsuga menziesii. The sequence continues at coordinate 432,504 of LPNX010239329.1, read as the reverse complement.
TTTTTTTGTTTAAACAATTCTTGTTATACGCCACTTGCCTTCTTTTGCATGAATGTTAATTATGTATAGATTTTGCATGTACAAAATACATTTATTTTACACACGGTACATTCAATTATTTTCATGCGCAATGGATTTTAGAGAAATTAAAGTACATGGTTTAATCAATGATCATAAGGTTCACCTCGTACATGGTTTAATCAATGATCTTAAGGTTCACCTTATTTTTTATCTAGATATCTCAATATCAATGGATATATGGTTACACAATCACACGTCTTTTATCACATTGTACAATGTCACACTAGATATATTGGGTATGGGAAATTGAGAGCAATGTGGGGAGGGGGAGGGGCCATATGAGATTCCACCTTCACGTGATTAGCCCTGTTCAGTAGAGATTAACTTATTCCCAAAACAAAGAGGAGCTCATTAATGTATTCCACTTTAGTCATATGTAGTCTTGTACATGTTTAAATGCTTGTTTATTTGCTTAATTATTATTTAGTCATACAAAAATTTAATCTTTGATGGTTTTGGTTTTGCAGGTCTTGGTGATGGAAATGAAACTCATGATGTATGCATATTAAATCATCACTAAAAGAGGGTATAGTAGATATTTATTTATTCAGTTATTTATTCATTAGTTTATTTATATATTTATTCAGTTTTCAAGCTTATCACTACAATAATGCAATGTTAAACTGGATAGCATGACATAGGTATATATCTCATATCTCAATGATGACCTTGCAGTAAATGACTCGTAGGTATGGGAATATGTATTGAATTGATATAGAACCAAGGCATACCCTTCAAGGTTGTGTCCTTGTCTTATTCATCGTCAAACAATACTGAGTAAAAACCCTCATGAAGAAAACATATTGATGCTTTCCTTTGCAAGCATTTCCCATTAAATATAACCCAATGAACTACCTTAAATATGGGGGGGGGGAGGTTAGGCCCATTGAAATATCTAATCAATGCACTATAAGTCAAATTATTCACACCATCATGATTCATTCTATCAGGATATATATTCTTGGTTATTTTGAGGTGGAAGACATATCTTCATCCCTCTCAGTTGATTCACTATAATCCCTATACTATCACTACCCTAATGCTACTCCTCCTAGTGATCAAGGAATATAAAATTTATATACTTATATTACAAGATTCTTCCTCCTATCATAATTAAACAAACATGCTTGTGTCATTCCACAATCAAACACTATTACAATGTAGTATGGTTGACTTCCAACTATAAATGAAGATACCTTTAGTTGAGATGTAGAAGGTGAGGGATCTTTATTCCACCAAAATTGCTCAAGACTTGCACCTAGCTTGATCCACTTAAAACAATATGCTTGCACATGAGATACAATCACCACCACTTAACCATTCAACCAAGTCATCATACAAAATTGTACATAATTTAATAAATTTTGTCACATGATTATAAGCTAATCCTTTTACTATCCATAGTTTTGAAAACCTTAAAACAAAGAAAATAGATTATTAATCTTTTATACAATATTGTACAAAATATATATACCAAACCCTTATTTGTAGAGTTTGATTCATAGGACAAATTAATAGTGTTCCCTTGTGAGGAATTTTTAAAGGAACTATCAACGACAAGTTGTGTGGTAGTTACATTTCTTTATCGAAATTCACTTAGAAATATTATCACCTAAATCAACATCTTCAAATTTTCTAAGTAAACCTCCTCAAATGGAATTCTAGAGGTAGTGTCATTGTCACCTTAGCAAATAATTTCTCAATTTATGAATAATATTTTTCTAAACCAAGGGGAGTGTCTTAAATATAACCTAACCATAAACCCAGTATACATGTATACTGGGTTTATGGTTCATGCTAACCTAGAAAAACATGAAATGTATACTTAATAACAATCTCAAGGTGTATGCCCTTGTTCTGTGGGTTAATAACCCAACTTTGTATGTTGGAAGTATTATTGTAATTTGTAAAATGTTCATAGAAAACAAAGAATACAATGTGAACCCAATGAGGCTTAAATGATTCCCAATGAAATCTTAGGGAATATGAAGAAAAATTACCTCTGGTACTAAACCAATAGGTCTCAACATATAATAGAAAAATAATTATTTTTTCATTACATCATCTCAAGCAGTCACCCTTATAACTATTTTAAACAAATCATTGGTTCTAAATTAAATGAATGAAAGTTTTAATGATGGTATGAAGCATAAAAATTGAGTAATCTCATTTACAAATTCTTTAGACAGATTGCGAATATTTTCTTACAAATCTCTGCATTGAGATCAACATATTTTTCAAAAGCACACCCTTGTTATAATTTGTACCTAGCAATCTACAAAGGCTTGTGAAGTGCTAAACAACATAGAAGCATAAATTTGGTCCTTAGTAATCATCACCTCTCAATATAACCTCTTTGCATGTTGGAAAAAGTAGAATTGTAGGTTCAAATTGTGAAACACAACTTACCTTGATATCACAAAGAGGAGTATATGGTTTCAATATTAAGAACATATACGAGAAACATCAATTATTTGGTAGCATCAATTGGAAAGTAAATTAAAGAACTTGGAAATTATGTATCTACAAAAACTAAGGAATTTTGGAGTTAAACATGCAATGAAAACAAACTTAGGTATCTTTAAGGAAACTTGCAATATGTATGGAAAATAAAGAACCTACATATACATAGAAAAATGCATGTAGATACTAAAAAGAATGATCCAACAATCTCTAGCACGTCCATCGACAAGACCATAGTACATGAATCCCACATCAATACATGAGGACATAAATAGGACTTGATACAACATAATGTCCCACCTTGATACCACATAAGTCCCTAAATTGATACAACAAAAGTCTCAAAGAATGACTCCTGATGATGTACAAACAACATTCCCTCTCAACGAGGGAGACATTCTCTACTTTACCAGAAATTTCTTGTGTTTGAATTATTGAACCATTGATCTATAGGCAATGAGTGCAATTGAAAGGTATAATTTTGTAGTAGAATGGAATGAACAATGTACACTGAACAAGACAAATTTTAGAAAAAACAAATAAGAATTGATCAGTAAATTACAACATTAATTTTCATTAATTCCAGCAGTATACAACAATGTAACAATAAGGAGAATCCAAATCATGTGGATAAGATTCGAATATACCAACTCAATCCTAACTGATTGACTAACTAGAAGTGTCTAAATCATTATAGGAGATCACTAGTCTAACTCCACATGTCTAATTCAATCTATAAATCAGTTAAACTAGTTAAACTGATGAGGTAAGTGAGAAATGGCACCTACTCCCATGCATCCATGCAAGACTGACGCTAACTTAACTGAAAGACATCTAACTGAATGTAACTTGAGATTAACTTATCATAACTACCTACCAACCACAACCAACTGATGGAGGCTGATAGTGGCATTCAGAGTGGCTCCTAAAGTGTAGGGATTGGCACGGATGGCACCAAATGGCACACTGGTGGCACCAATGGTGTAACAACCCGGTTTTGACCTCGTGGTATTGAATTGCATATGATGTAAATATTGTATTTAATCGTGGTGTGGAACCCAAGGTAAAGGCCCCACCATGGATTTAGTGTCTTATGTATCGACGATTAAAATCGATGCCGATGGTTTATGTGTTATCCAAGCACGATATGTTTGGGACATCATGTAAAATGCAAATTAATAAAAATACCACACTAGCTATGCATCGCAATGTTAAAGAGATGAGGGCATGATTTCACAAGGAATAGGGAGGGGGAATTATTCAGACCTTGAGCCTATGGGGAAAATCCAAATGTCTAAGGTAAAACCCATAAAGTTGTCAACTACCCTTTTTTGTCTTTTTGTGCCTATTCATCTAAAAGTGGTTGAAGAAGTTATCTCCTTGGGATGGGAAAGCCATGGAGGTCAAATTCGAATTTAGGAGGTCACCCATTTTTGGAAAGTGTGTTTTTGACTTGTGGGGCAAGTAAAATCTTGGAAAGGCATGCCCAAGCCATGAGGCACCCATGAATTTCATTTCTCACCCATCCTCATGGATTTTTGGCTCCCTCATGCAGCAAAAAGAGACTGAACTCTCTCCTCCACGGTTTGGTTGTCATTTCCTTCCCTTCTCCATACTCAGAATGCATTTTGGGTGTTGTTGGGGTGAATGGGAAGGAAGGGGCCACGATTTTGGGGTTTGAGGAGGCCGTTTTTTTCCCTACGAGAAAACTGGGAGTTCTCCTCCATGTTTTTCTGCATTTTTCCTATTTCCTCCAAGTTGGGAGACTCGTTTTTGGGTTTCCAGCCAGTGGGAGAAGAGAACCATGAATTATGGGTGTTGTTGAGTTTGTTTTGGTGATGTTAGGGCCATAAACAACTCTGGAAAATCGACTTTCTATCAAAGGGATGTTTTCCCCATTTTATTGTGCCGGTTGTAATTCCAAATCCTATTTGTGGTAATGCACAGCGGATGGGAGAATAGATCCACAATATGAGGGTTTGATGAGGTTGTGTTTACCTTTGTGAAGCCCAAGAACATTTCCTAAAAATGTATTTCCTCATGCAGGGTTGTTTTCCCCATTTTTTGTTTTCGTTTTGGTTCCCATGAACGTTTTGTTCATCTCCAACAGTTGTGTATGACTTTGTTTGATTAAATGGGTTGACTATGTGTTTGATGCAAGTGTGGCTTGGCTAGATAAGTCCAAGGAACCCACGTGTTGTTGGTTAGTTTCCTTAGCATCCTGTAAAACCCAATTTCTTATTATCTTGGCTGGACAGTCTATGAAACCCAACGGTGCGTTGGCTTGACTGTGGATGCTCTGGTTTTGGGCTATGTATGAGCTTGTTATTTCCCTAGTGCCTTGTGGAATCATGCTCTGCTCGAGGGTGGCAGTGATGGTGAGAGATTTATGAGAACAATGGCCTATGGTTGGGTGGAACGTTACAGCGACGTAGCTAGCTACGGGCCAACTTATTTTCCAGATAAGTATTCTTGTGTATTTAATCTCTTCAATGAATTGTTTATGAATTAAAATGAACATGATGAATGCATGAATGAAATAAATTTGTTTGCTTCCACTATAGATTGCACTATGCATCTATGTATGTTTTTATATTAATGCATTTTATTTTTATGTTTATGATCATGGGGCTATATTTCCCAGTTTGACAACAGCAGTGTGTTGGTCGCATCCTCTCCATCGTCAGTATGAGGGGTGGGGACGTGACAAATGGCACCAATGGCACCAATATCATGGTGGCACCAAAATCTAGCAAATGACTCCTAATTTAGGAAAAATGATCTAATAGGATATATATGGACAAGGGAGTATTATATAATCCTAACACATCCCCCCCACCCCCTTAATCCTAACTTGGACAACTTGGGCCCTAGCAGCTAGGCCAAAATTCACCCATTACAATCTAAAAAAATTAAAAATCTTCTTAATAAACCAAGGAAATGGGGAAAACCTCATGGGAAACACCCCCCCCCACCCTCAAAATAAGTAGGAACAAGAAATACAAGCTATTCTTAGGAGAAAAAATCCTCTTTGGGAAATAACTTGCAAAAACTCTGCTACAATTTGCAGCACTATGCAGCAGCATGGTTCTTCTATGCAACAACATCTTGAAGCTGTGCATGTGAACCTCTCAATATTCTTCTGATATGATGGATATTGTATGTGTTTCTTCTTTCTAGAGGAGGAAATGAATGACCAATTTTATTCTTGTGTGGGAAAAATGGTTGACCATTCACTATCATCAAGTAGCACTTTCATGGAACCTTGTTGCACCACTTTGTATAGAGAGAATCTGTGTGAGAGAAAGAAACATGCTCATTCTGATACCTGGACCTTGTTCTCCTTCTGTCTTCTAGATTCCCAGAACCATCCCCAACTGCCGCAATGAGATTTTGGGGCCATTTAGGCTTAGGCCACGGGTTTGGGATGGGAACTGGATCTGGATCTAGATTATCATGATGTCCAGCCTCAATATCAAGATCATGTTGATCTTGTTCCTCTTCATCTAAATCTAAAACATGTGACAAAATATCAACATCAAAAGGTGGTGGAAGAGTGGTTATACCTTCTTGTGCTTTGGATGGTGGTAGATCAAACAACTGATCTTCTTCAAACTGAACACTACACTCAATGAAGCATTTCCTAGTTGCAACTTCCATCAACTTATATGATTTTTCATTCTCTGCATATCTCAGCAGTATACATTCGCTACTATGGGCTTGGAAGGCCTTTCTCTTATCAATGGGTATTCTGGCCCAAGCTTTGGAACCAAAAACTCTCAAGTGAGAGACATTAGGCTTATTCCCATGTAGTGCTTTGAATGGAGTGGACCCAACCACTTATTTATGAGGCACTCTATTCTGTATGTATGAAGCACAGTTGACATCTTCTACCAAAAGAGAAGGAGGAAGATTTTTGGCTTGGAGAAGACAGGTTGCCATCTCCTTCAATGATCTATTTTTCCTCTAAGTCACGCCATCCTGTTGTGGTGTGTATGGAACTGAGTGTTCCATTCAAATCCCCTCTCATTCACAATAATTATAAAAATATATTTTAATGTATTCACCTCTATTATCTAATCTTATGTACTTGATCTTTTTCCTAAAACTATTCTCAATCAAAGCTTTAAAAACTTTAAAAATTCTAGATACTTCTGATTTTTGTTTCATGAAATATACCCAACATAACCTAGAGCAATCATCAATAAAAGTAAGGAAATACCTGGAACCATTAATTGTTGTTGTAGGAATTGGTCCTAACACAACACTATGTATCAAATCAAGTGTAGAGGCAGCCCTAGTTGCCTTCCCAACTTCATACCTATTCTTTGTATTCTTACCTACCAAGCAACCAGTACATACTCCATCTAATATTTAGGTGAGAGGAAGGCCTTCAACCATTTTGTCATTGTGAAGTTGTTGGAGATATTTGAAATTGAGATGTCCAAATCTCTCATGCCATATCTTGTTGTTTTTTTTAGCATGAGTCAATAGAGCTATAGGATGTGAAACATGAGAAAAATGAGAGAACTCATAAGCCTTTGAGGCATGGTTAGCAAACCCTTTCGCTATGAGATTTCCAGTATCTTTTTCTATGATTTCAACTGATTCTGAGTCAAATGTAACTCTCTTGGGAGAGACTGTATGGGTCATCTAATAAACATACAACAAATTAGATGCAAGAGATGGAACATAGAGAACATTCTTGAACTCACCATGTTGGAATTTAAATGAACCTCTTCATGCTGATGGAATTTGGGAGTCATCTACCATGTGAATTCTAGGTTCTCCTGATAGAGTGAGAGTGGAGAAGGATTCCCTGGAGCCAACCATTTGGTTGGATGCTCTGGAATCTATCAAGAAATATTTCGATTGAGTAAGGCATGCCTTCACGACATGGAATCTATCATGATCTTCTTCCGGTGGTCCAACATCAGACCTGTTTACTCCTTATGGAAGGGAAATATTGTTATGTTCAAGGAGGGCTGATAGTTGGTCGATCTGCTTCTTCATGCACCGAATTTCAGGATGAAATCCTCTCATACAGTATGGACATCTAATATTTTCAAGCATTTTCTTTTTCTTGGAGCCTGAGGCTTCTTCGAAATATTTTGTATTCTCTTTTGGATTTGAATCAGAGGCTTTCGGATCCTTCCCCTTGTGCTTTCCTTTGGATTGTACATTGGTAGAGTCTGGCATCAAGAGAGCTTGATTATTGGAACTGTCAAGCACTCCCATTTGAACCAATTTGTCATGATCCTGTATTAAGGACTCAACAAAGCCATCTAGAGAAGGCATCTTCCAATTGGGGATGGAAGCTCTTTCGGAATGGAAGGTAGAGACTAAGACAGAGTACTCGGAACCAATTTTTCTAAGCACATACAACACAAGTTGTTCATATTTCCTCTATATTCCACATTGTCTACATTTGCAATGCTAGAGACTTGAATTTTGTGAAAAGCTGTGGGATAATTTTGAAACTGTTGGGATGCAATGCAATGAGCTCATTCTCCAATATCTACCCTCAAATCTCATCTTGTTTTCCAAACAAGAATTCAATCTTCTCCCAAGCTTCCTTCAAAGTATTCAAACCCTCAATATGAAAGAGAAGATCTCGCCAGAGATGTGAGTGCATAGGAATCCAAAGGCTTCATCCAACCGATTCAAGAACTTATTTTTCTCAGTAGGGTGATGAGGCTCTGTCTCTCTACACATTGTCATCCTAAACATGCCAATATTGCATAAGGAGAACTGCATATCTTCCCTCTAATCAACATATTTGAAGGGTGTAAGGATCCAAGGTACAAGAGTTGTAGAATCCATCATTCTTCCTGCCGAACAGATAATTTATCAACAAGCTACGTAGGTACCTGCAAGTAACACTACAAAAAACACAATCAATTTGCAATCATGTCAGTTTCAAGCCTTCCACCTCAACATGTACACTTTCTCAGGGTCCGTCACACCTGGATAGACTTCTCTGAACATAATTCAGAGGCAGCAAGTATATCATTCCAGGATTTATGTGGAAACCCAGCTGCTTCTGGTGTACAACGGAGGTTGGACAGAGTTGTTGCTAGCCTTAAAAAGGACCTAATACCATGTTTGAATTATTTAACCATTGATCTACAGGAAATGAGTGCAATTGAAAGGTATAATTCTGAAGTAGAATGGAATGAACAAAGTACACTGAACAAGACAAATTTTAGAGAAAGCTGATAAGAATTTATCAGTAAATTACAATATTAATCTTCATTAATTCCAATAGTATACAATAGTGTTACTATAAGGAGAATTCAAATCATGTGGATAAGATTCGAATCTACCAACTCAATCCAAACTGACTGGCTAACTAGAAGTGTCTAAATCACTATTGGAGATCACTAGTCTAACTGCACATGTATAATTCAGTGTATCAATCCATTAAAATAGTTAAACTGATGAGGTAGGTGAGAAATGATGCCTACTCCCATGCAACGATGCAAGACTAACGCTAACTCAACTGAAAGACATCCAACTGAATGTAGTTGGAGCTTAACTTAGCATAACTACCTACCGACCACAACCAACTAATGGAGGCTACTAGTGGCTCCTAAAGTGTAGGGATTGGCACCAGTGGCACCAAATGGCACACTGGTAGCACCAATATCACCAGTGGCACCAATAGCATCAATACCATGGTGGCACCAAAATCTAGAAAATGACTCCTAAGTTAGGCCAAATAGTCTAATATACTATATATGGACAAGGGAGGATTATATAATCCTAACATCCTTCCATACCAAGCTTATATCGGAAGCATCTCAACTTTATTACTAACAATGGATTGTTCACACATTTTCAATCCGCTTATCAGTAGCTATGTACTGAAATTTTATTTTTACATGACCATGACTTCGATAAAGTAAAACTTCATCTCAATGTGTTATATCATAACACATAGGGTTTTTTATAAAGATTGACTATTAACACCTAATAATTGTATGCTTCAAGTATTTCACCCTAGTAGGTAGCATCCCAAGCTACACTACTCCTCAGTAGGTAGTACTATCCACAAAATACATTCATCTTATGTATTACTAACCTTAATACACATAGTTAATCCCAAGCTACATAATAATGTATCAAAATACAAGAAAGAACCTATTCTAATATACCTCAAAGGTACTCAAACATATTCTTATCCACAAGCATAAAAATACAACAGGTCTCCTAGACACCTTAAGAGACCGTCCATCTACTTATTAAAAGTAGCATCATCTAGATCCAATCTAGAATGCAATTTCTCTAAACTAGAAACTATGTATTTCATATCCATCATAAACAACACATCAAATGTGTAACTATCATGCAGAAAGAAAATATTTTCTTTTCTTTGAGTTTTCATCATTTGTTTACTTCAAGAATCTTCTACCATCTGAATAAGTTCATGGTGATATTTCCATTCCCTATGATGTTCTTCAAGGCCTAGTCTCTTTCATAGTAATTTCATATCACAATACCCCACATATCCAACTATATGGTTAACTAACCTCTCCAAGAAGTTTTAATTGTTCTATGATAGTTCATACTATAACTCTTCTTATGTATCCAATAGTTTCTTAGACTTTGACCATGTCTCTGCTCAAGTGGATTTTCTCTACAAGATATCAAATCCCTTCGCTGCTTGATTCATGCATCATGACTAACTATATTGGGGACTTTTAACTACTATTTCCTGTGAAGATACATCAGTACTCCCATTTTAACTAGAGGAGTCTTTCATATTATACCAAGATTTTTATGGATAGAGGCTTAGTAAATAAGCTGGCAATATTACTCATCTAGGGATAAGTACAGGAGTTACACAACTCCCTTTTGCACCATGTCTCGGATATAATTGACTACGAAATTTGTAAATCTTTAGAGCCTCACATTATGCTCTATCTGGAGAAACATCTTTGCTGCAATCTTTCTGAATTATTGTACTAGTCAAAATCCATATATCCGTGAAACTAACTTTCATTGGTCGATACATGTATGAATCCACATGCACTTTTATCAAGTAGGTAACACAACACATGATTTGTTGTACATGTTTATGTACTGACTATAAAGAATATAACTGATCATGAGACCTGTATAGATATATTTAACATCAATGATATCCTACAAATATGAATAAGAATCAGATTTAACTTCATGTGTGTGGTCATGGACTTATAGTCTAATGTTCTTGAATCCTTTCAAGAACTCTACTAAAAATTTTCTTCAATCAGAATAAAATTTGTAACTAATTACTATTACAACTCTGAACTTTAAGAATCATCCAATATTCTTACGTATAGATTCCTTTTGAATATGAATACCATACATGGTTTCTACATAGCAGGAGGTTAATTTAACCAGTTCCACTGGTTATTCCAGGAGCTAGCAAATCTAGCTTCTCCCTCTCAACATCTAAGATGTGTGAATCATAAATTTGAGTCCTCCATCATGGAGAATCATGCTCCTCTATATCTAAAAATATATGAATATAATTAAGATAAATACATTACCTTCGGGAGTCTTTACATTTCTAAGAATATAATTAAGGATTCTATTATGTCTTCTTCCAGAGAAACATAGGAACCTCCTGATCTGCTCTCTTTCAAGGCCAACCATCGAAATAAATCCATGTCATTCTCTTCTTGTAGGTATGGGAATATGTTTTTCCCCACAAGAACAATTATTCAAATGATTAATAACATTACATAACCAAGAAATGTAATCACATGAAAACTTTCAACATACTAGAAATGGTTCACACAGTTATGTACATGAACTAAATCAATGTTTTGACATAACCACATACATATATTATGTGATGTATTGAAACCCTATATCAGTTCAAAAATTCATATTTTATGAAATATATATGAAGCCCCATATTCATATCTCATGAAGCAAGCATGAAGCCCTCTATCTGATATATTATGACCAATCATGCAATACTTATTCACATCTCATGAAGCACTCATGTAGCCCTATATCTCATGTATTATGAAGGAAATTTTTCAGATTTATAACAGTCCTATATAAGTATATATCATTCCTACATAATTCTTATATCATTCCTATATTATATCACATAATATGTGCTCATGAGATCGGCAATATGCTAATAAAAGACAACCAATACTGTGTATGCTCAACACAATTCCAAAGTCCAGGAATACATATCTCTATATGATATTCATGAATAATATTAAAAAACCTTTATATCTGATTTATAACAACATATAACAATCAAAATATAAAGAACTTATCTTTTATTGATTTGTGTGGGCTTCCTCTTGATCTCTGCACCCTTGTGGAGAATACCAGGGTCCTTTATTCACTTGAATGGAATAGCTTTGTTGTCGTGAAAGGATTTATCCCTTTATTCATTATTTATTTGAGGAAAATATTGTCCTCTTTAGTGCACAAAATGTTGGTTTTGATGCGCCCCTCTTCTTGAGTCAATTCCTTCTTCTTGAAAATATTGTTGAGTGTATCAAAACACACCCTTGCGGTCTTCAACGGAATGATCACAGACATGAGATTGTCCTTAACTGAATCAAAGATTATATGATTGGCCTTTGTTTTATTCTTCTTGAAGTTGATTTTTCCTTATTTGGTGGGTAGGATCCTCTACCACTGAGGATACATAACAATCAAGATCATGTTTTTCAAGAATGTTCAATACTCTTTCCTTCCATGTGATGAAGTTGGAAGTAATTTCAAGGCAGTCTTCCAGTTGAATGGAGATCGATGTCATCGCTACAATATTTTTCTAAACTCTTCAATATCTATGTAGTCTTATAATTCTACAAAAAAAAGCTCTTTCATACCCTATGATATGATACCATGTGTTGATGTTTGAGCAAAATCGAAGAAGCTTGAACTTTAAAAATTTTATCGATTAATTTAAACTTATATGAATCTCATAAATATATCAACCACACATAAATATCATAAATATATCAGCCACGTAAATTATCTCCATAAATAAGCCATATAAATCAATCAACCATGAGAGACAAGATATACCCTGGGAAAACCCTCCAAACACGGAGGATGAAAAACACAACAATTCTTTGAGTATGATAAATAGCTTTGCAGAGAATGGTTTACAAAACATAAAAAGATTGTCCGATAAGATATATTACCATAGCAGAAGAGAATAGAGATCCAATGTAACCCTACGAAAATAACTGTATGAAACTCTATTGAACTTTACATATGCCTAGCATATTAATAACAAGATAAAAACCTTAACATGTAGAAGGTAGCACATAGGAGGCTTAGGAAACGCACTGAGAGAACCACATAATGCATTCACAAGGAGGAGCTAACTAGAAATCCCTCCATGCAAACATTAGCACCCTTCCTTTCCTCGATTAAATTTTACTAAATATTCATTGTTTTGAACTAAAAGTGAACTGACTTGAACTAAATATTAACCCACTTGAACTGAATATTAATTGACTTGTGTTGAATGTTAACTTACTTCAAATGAATGTTTACTGACTTGAATTGAATTACTTGAACTGAACATTAACTGAATTGAATTGAATGTTAACTTACTTGAACTGAATGTGAACTTTACTTGAACTAAAGGTTAACTAACTTGAACTGAATGTGAACTGAACACAATCTTTAACTGAATACTGATCACTTAGTTAACAAACTAAATTAAGTGTCATCGGTGCTTCACTCTTAGTTCCATCTGTTAACACTCCGTTTTCAACAGTCAATTTATGGACCTGACAGAAGTACGAGGAGGGTTCCATTCCTTTGAAACTTTATGTGAACACTCTTTAGGTTATCACGGCTACAGAGATGGTAGATACAAGCGCCATAACCCAACGATATGGGATCACAATGAAGAAGGGCAGCGATAGGTCGTGGTTTTGGCCCAAGATGCAGGAGGACGGTCAAAGTTTGGCTTTTGCGAAGTCTGTTAAAGTAGGCAAACAAATGAAAGGCCAAGATCAAAGCAAATCTTGCTCAATGGCCCAAAACTGTTTCACTGAGCAAACATGCTCAATGGAAGGAGATTTTCCAAATCATGAAACGGTTAAAGGTCGGAAGCATTCGACTATGGAGATGAGATCAGAAGCAGATCCACGGTCCCAACCAATTTCACAAACCAAACTTGTGCGGATAAAGTCACCATTTCAAATCACGAAAAGTGGTACCGACCCCGAATATCAACGATCACAACAAAGAAGGGAAGAGATCTACGGTTGTGGTTTATTTCTCAATACAAACTAACACGATTGAAGACCAGGATTTCGCATTACGAAAATAGTAGGACCCACTCAAATCGACAGTAGCATGAAGGGATCGATCCCGATCGACGGATAATAACGTGTCACAATCCAAAGCTTCCTGTTGTATCCAGAAAAGAGAAATCGACGGCCGAGGTAAAAAAACATGGATGGTGGATGTAAAAGGTCCCCCCCCAAATCAGAGGGATAAGGAGACCTCCACGCTGCAGGTATCATATCCAGTGCAGAGGTGACAGGGGAAGGGACATTCATACGTGTAAACTTCCTCCTGGTAGATTGGTCAATTCCCGAACGCCATTTGTAGCATGCGTACAAGTGAAATCATCCCTGTGGCAGAGTCACATTATGCAAAGATAGGCGGATTTTGTGTGAGTTGACCTGCGTAAGTAAGGAAGGTAGCCGGCAAACCTGCCACTCACACGGGGCAAGGCCAGCACAAAGGAGAAAACCGTTTCATTTCCTACATCACAGAACGAGAAAGCATGGGAACGTCTACTTCATGAGCCTTGAGGCATGGATCAGTTGTACGAGGTGGCGTCTAAAAAATACTTCCCATAGTAGATGGTAAGGTGCCACGGCATATGAAACAACGGGACTAGATCCCCAGCAAGTAAAGGATCACTCTACTCGCACCCTCACACATGCTGATACCAAAAGAAGACACTCGATGATAGAGTGTGCAGGAATGTTGACTAGTCATTGCGAGGGTTAATCTCGAAGCCTTATATATACTGCTTTCAGAGCAATGGGAGTGAATTAACATATCTCTAGAACCCAAGTTTCTGCCTCTTCATGAATCTGCAAGGGCCCGAAGAGTTTGGCGATGAAGATCTGGTTTGAGAAGCTTGTCCGTTTGAGGGTGCTGATGGTTGGTGAGAAAGTTTCCACACTCACCCATGACCTTGGTATTGCATGCCAAGGATGACACCAGCCATCGGGGCCCCGACATGAATAATTTTGAGAGATACACCCGCCTTTAGACACCTTCACCCCCGATGACGCGGTGCTAGGACACTTACTCCTCGTAAGCATTTGTTCAGGAACCCCTGATACCATCGCTGCCCCCAAAGCCTCTATAGAAGGAGATAGTCTTAGATTGATCCCTGTATAGGCATTTGTTTGGATGGGAGTATCAGGGGTCTAGATTCCGCACAGCCCTGTTTGTGAAGTCCACTTACCGAGGGTGATGGGGCTGGTGTAGATATGATACACATTATTTCCTGTGGGAGAGCCCACCTCGCTGAGGGCGAAGAGTACAAGAATGACAAGCCACTGAAAAGGCTTGTCTCAGCTAGAAGCAATGCTGCCCTTCTTTCGAACCCCACATCCAATAGTGTTACTTGGAGAAGAAAGAGGTGGCGGATGAGGTTGAGCAGGGGAAAGTTACAAACCGCCTTGCCGGTGTGCACCCACGCAGAAAGCCGCATTTTAACACAGCAGAAACACACTCTTCGGATAGAGAAGGAGGTGTCATACTCATAATCCATAATAACGGCCAAGCACATCAAGTTGTCACTCGGGCAGAATGCACCCACTAGCTCCATAATGTTTTTTTATATTTGTAAAATGTGGCAATAGTTCCACTCTCTATACTATTAATGCATGATTGTGACTGCAAATAGTTTTTAGGTTTGTTTCGGAGAATAATCTCACCACTGAAGTATTATAAATGCACTCCCGATACTGGGGGAAAAGAGTTAGCTGGAGGATTGGGAAAACTTAAAAGGGTTGAGGCTCTCCATTGTAAATAAGATCTGATGCCTGTGTTATGAATAAAAATTGCAGAGGAAGAGTTGTTTCTTAAGACAGAGATTCCTGTTTCGTTGCTTCTTTCAATACGTAATTTCTTTATGTGAAATGTACATCCTATTTTCATTCTAGTTTGTTGATTTATTTTATGTTTGTAACTGAGTGTATAACAGTTTGGAATTCATACATGCTATGCTCCGCCTATTTGTTCATACATTTATCAAGTTTTCTTCTAAAGTTGCAAGGAATTATTCTTGCTAGTGCTCCGCCTGATGGGTTTCTCTCTCTTGTCCCCTAACCACCCTCTAAATATCTCTTGATTGTGAGATAGATGGCTATCTTGTCTTTTCCTGCAACCCCACGCCATTCTTTTCCTCATGAAAATTTTCCCTACTCAGGTTTTCGACTCCATTGCCAATGGTCCCTTGCCCTGATAATCCCACCTGCATCTCACGTCACTCTACTTTTCCCCATTTCAGGAGTCCAACCTCCTGACCACCCTTAAGTGAATATCTTATGCCAAGTAAAATCTGAAGACAAGCGAGAGATGCCTCTCTGACTATGCAAGGCCGGAGGTGCAGTATAAAGTGGTTCTACTGTTACGTGGGATCGGGCCTTCCTTCAACCTTGGGGCTCAATCCCAGTGCTAACAAGCTGGCGCCATTTCCGGGGACAAAATTAAAGATCCTCCCTGGGAAAAAACGACATGGTTTTAGATCTGATTGTTGATGGTGAACAATGATCAGACATCAAGAAGGTTGAGCACTTTTCACCTGGCAACTCCACTATTGAAGGGTTCAGACTTCAGCGACTCTGCTGGTGGTACGACCCAGAAATCGAATGATCAGAAAAATACAGGAAAGCTCCATCCAAAAAGTGAACCCCTCGTAAGGATCGAATAATGCATGGTGGAAGTTTAAGATGCTCGAGTCTACATTTCTTCCAAGAAGCTTTGTTCTATCTTGTAAGTTTGTTCTTATCCTTCCCTAAATTTATCAGAATAGCCTTCGATGGTTCAACTCATTCTGAGCAGAGCTATGAATATATTCCTGTTTATCCTTCTATATGAACCTAAAGCGTGCGTCGTCTTGTACATCTGGTTATGACCTGGATTTTTCTCTAGGGGCTCACGATGTCAAAGGTCACCCCTGTGAAATTCATGAAACCTCGGATGATGGCGTAGCTATAGTTTTTAACCTGGTCTCTCCCATTTCTCCAAGCCAGTACAAACCATTACAACTGCCTCCCATCCTTCATGATTTTCCCACAAAACATTACAAATACCTCCCCAAATTTGATGGAGAATCCAAAGACTTCACTGCTAAGAAACATTTACAAGCCTTTGAGCATTTCTCTAACATTTTTGAGATAGAACGTGATGATGTCTACATGGATTTTGCCTAGTCCTTGCAAGGAGATGCTAAAGAATGGTTCAAGCACTTGTAGCCTAAGTCCATCAACACTTGGGAAGAGTTTTCTTGCACCTTCTTAAAGTTTTGGAGTAGGATAAGGCCACTGGATCAAATACTTTCAGAATTTTATTCCCTGAAGAGACATGAGGGTGAGACCTTATCTAGTTTTAGCAGAATATTCACAAGCTTTTATTATAACATGCCCAAGGAGGTCCAACCTCTTGAGAACGATGCTAAAATCTATTATGCAGCCACCTTTCCTCCTAAGCTGTCCCTACTTCTTTTGGAAAGAAAATCAACCAATCTGCAGCATATGTTTACTGATTGTCTAGAGGTTGAGGAAAAACTTGAGATGTCAAAAATCTTATCAAGCCACGGCAGCGGTGGTGAAGTAAAAGATACATTAAAATTAGTTGGGCCTTACAAGTATAATGGGAGAGTCCTGGTCCCACTAAATCCCTCTCCCAATATACAGAAAGATGATCGCCCCAATACAAGAACATGTGATCCTACAGGCCTGTTCTCTGAAGATTGCGATTGGCACCGCCCCAAGTCCGTACAAGAAAATTTTAAGAAAGAATTTGATGTGCATGTGTATGATGAATATGAGGAAGAATACCTGCGGGCTGTACCTGAGAAGCTAGCCATTGAACCAGGACCTGCTGATGGAGAGGGAAAAGATGCTATGCAAAGTCGGGAGGTTCAAGTAGAAAAGGGAAATAAGGGCACTAAAGGTGATAACCTACGCTTGTGTTATGCCTCTTTTGAATTAATACGACACATGATTAGAGCCTCTAAGCAAAAACAGAAAGAAGGGAAGATGGTGCAGTCTAGAAACCTGTATGTAGGTGGAGGTGATAAAAACAAACTGCCATGAAATCCCTCTCTAGCTACCGATACATCGGGGGTTTGTGATGGGATGTTAATCCATGGAGAAGGATGCAGCAACCCTCAAATAAATACGTTTTCCAATATTCCTCCTTCAGAAGCACCACCTCACACAGGGGGAATATGCCTACTTGATTCCGCTGGAGGAGTAGGGGACCTCCCTCTTGAGGCACATCAAGCTCTCGTTGCAGAAAATTCAGGCGAAAAGGGGGATGTTTCATTGAAGAAATATTTTGTGGGCCCTCTTCTACAATCTTCCAGGTATTAGCCGGACAAATCACTAGAAGAAGGGAGTTTCAGATGGCTTTCCCATCAGCAAAAGACAGAGCACATTGGAGGTTGCCGTGTTTTCTATGACCCCATAGTAGGGTACATGGAAGGGCTAGGTAAGGATGATGACTGGTCACATTAGTACTTTAGAGAGCAATCTATTCATCATTATCCTCTCCCTTTATCTATTTCATTTATGTCCATCAAGCACGAAAAAAGAACAAAACTATTGGGCCAGTTTCTTGATTGGCTTCATTGGAAGTTTGATTTCACTTAATCGGACTTGTGTGCAAATTTAGGTAGAGTAGGTAGGAACAAATAAACTTGGCAATTATCAAGCATTTCCTTCATTTTCTATTTTAGTTTGTTTTTATTTTCAATTGTAAGCATAGGTTTTGCAGTCATGAACATCATTTGCGGGATTGGCATGAATTCGTTGAAGCAGTAGCTCAAAGCAGAATGGATATTTCAAAGAAAGATTGAAGACATCCCAATGGTTTTGGTACTTGGTCTACGGGGGTTCTTTTCTACCTCACTGGGAGGATAGCATCCCTCGTGGAGCCGGTTGTTAACACTCCTTTTTCAACAGTTAATTTATGGACCTGACAGAAGTTCGAGGAGGGTTCCATTCCTTTGAAACTTTATGTGAACTCTCTTTAGGTTATCACAGTTGTAGGGACGATAGAGATAGTCGCCATAACCCAACGATTCGGGATCACAATGAAGAAGAGCAGTGATAGGTCATGGTTTTGGCCCAAGATGTAGGAGGACGGTCAAACTTTGGCTTTTGCGGAGTTCATTAAAGAAGGAAAACAAATGAAAGGCCGAGATCAAAGCAAAGCTCGATCAACAGCCTGAAACTGTTTCGTTGAGAAAACATGCTCGATGGAAGGAGCTTTTCCAAATCATGAAATGGTTAAAGGTCGAAAGCATTCGACGGTGGAGATGAGATCAGAAGCAGATCCATGGTCCCATCCAATTTCGCAAACCAAACTTGTGCGGATAAAGTCACGATTTCAAATCATGAAAAGTAGTACTGGCCCCGAATATCAACGGTCACGACAAATAAGGGAAGAGATATATGGTTGTGTTTTATTTCGCAATACAAACTAACACGGTTGAAGACCAGGATTTTGCATTACGAAAATAGTAGGACCTACTCAGATCGATGGTAGCATGAAGGGGTCGATCCCGATCGATAGATAAGAACACGTCACGATCCAAAGCTTCCCATTGTATCCAGAGAAGAGAAATCAGCGGCCAAGGTAAAGAAACATGGATGGTGGATGTAAAAGGTCCCCCCCCAAACCGGAGGGCTAAGGAGACCTCCACACTGCAGGTATCATATCCAGTGCGGAGGTGACAGGGGAAGGGACATTCATACATGTAAACTACCTCCCGATAGATTGGTCGATTCCGAGACACCATTTGTAGCGTGCGTACAGGTGAAATTGTCCCTGTGGCAGAGTCGCATTACACAAAGACAAGCGGATTTTGTGTGAGTTGACCTGCGTAAGTAAGGAAGGTAGCCGACAAACCCGCCACTCACACGGGGCAAGGCCAGCACAAAGCAGAAAATCGTTCTGTTTCCTACATCACAGAACGAGAAAACATGGGAACGTCTACTTCATGAGCCTTGCGGCATGGATCAGTTGTATGAGGCGACGTCCAAAAAATACTTTCCCCAGCAAACGGTAAGGTGCCACGGCCGATGAAACGATGGGACTAGATCCCCAATAAGTAATGGATCACTCTGCTCGCGCCCTCACACATGCTGATACCAAAAGAATACACTTGATGAGAGAGTGTGCAGGAATGTTGACCAGTCATTGCGAGGGTCAGTCTCGAAGCCTTATATATACTTCTTTTAGAGCAATGGGAGTGAATTAACATATCTCCAGAACCCGAGTTTCTGCCACTCCATGAACCTTCAAAGGCCCAAAGAGTTTGGAAATGAAGATCTGGTTTGAGAAGCTTGTCCGTTTGAGGGTGCTGATGGTTGGTGAGAAAGTTTCCACACTCACCCATGACCTTGGTATTGCATGCCAAGGATGACACCAGCCATCAGGGCCCAAACATGAATAATTTTGAGAGATACACCCACCTTCAGACACCTTCACCCCCGACGACACGATGATGGGACACTTACTCCCCGTAAGTAATTTTTTCAAGAACCCCTGAAACCATCGCTTCCCCCAAAGCCTCTACAGAAGGAGACAGTCTTAGATTGCTCCCTATATAGGCATTTGTTTGGATGGAAGTATCAGGGGTCTAGAGCCCGCACACAACCTTGTTTGTGAAGTCCACTTACTGAGGGTGATGGGGCTAGTGTAGATATGATACACCTTATTACCTATGGGAGAGCCCACCTTGCTATGGGTGAAGAGTACAAGAATGACAAGCCACCAAAAATGCTTGTATTGGCTAGAAGAAACGCTGCCCTTCTTTCGAATCCCACGTCCAACAATGTTACCCGAAGAAGAAAGAGGTGGCAGATGAGGTTGAGCAGGGGGGAATTACAAACTGCCTTGCCGGTGTGCACCCACGCAGAAAGCCACATTTGAACATGGAGAAAACACACGCTTCGAATAGAGAAGGAGGCGTCATACTCATAATCCATAATAATAGCCAAGCACGTCAAGCTGTCACTCGGGCCGAATGCGCCCACTAGCTCCATAATGTTTGTTTATATTTGTAAAACGTGGCAATAGTTCCACTCTCTGTACTGTTAATGCATGATTGTGACTGCAAACAGTTTTTAGGTTTGTTTTGGAGAATAATCTCAGCACTGAAGTATTATAAATGCACTCCCGATAGGGGGAAAAGAGTTAGCTGTAGGATTGGGAAACCTTAAAAGGGTTGAGGCTCTCTGTTGTAAATAAGATCTTATACCTATGTTATGAATAAAAATTTCAGAGGAAGAGTTGTTTCTTAAGACAGAGACTCATGTGTCATTGCTTCTTTCAATACATATTTTCTTTACGTGAAATGTACATCCTGTTTTCATTCCAGTTTGTTGATTTCTTTCATGTCTGTAACTGAGTGTATAACAGTTTAGAATTCATACATGCTATGCTCCGCCTGTTGTTTCAGACATTTATCAAGTTTTCTTCTAAATTTGCGCGGAGTTCATCTTGTTGGTGCTCCGCGCGATAAGTTGTTCTCTCTGGTCCCCTAACCACCCGTTAAATATCTCCTGATTGCGAGATCAACGACTATCTTGCGTCTGCCTGCAACCCCACGCCATTATTTTCCTCATGCAAATGTTCCCTACTCAGGTTTTTGACTCCATTGCCAATGGTTCCTTGCCTTGATAATCCCACTTGCATCTCACGTCACTCTACTTTGTCCCCTTTCAGGATTCTAGCCTCCTGACCACCCTTGAGCGAATATCTTATGCGGAGTAAAATCTGAAGACAAGTGAGAGATCCCTCTCTGACTGTGCAAGGCTATAGGCTCAGTCTAAAGTGGTTCTGCTGTTACCCGGGAGCGGTCCTTCCTTCAACCTTGGGGCTCAATCCCGGTGATAACACCATCCATGCACAATTTCTATTATTAACTTTTTCATGGATCTCTATAGTTAATTGATACATGTTGATTGATGAACATTAATCTCTTCTTTACTTGACTGATTTCATTCATTAATAGTTCAACTGGTGCTTTGAATGAGGCATTGACTGAGGCATTCATATCTTACTGATAACTTGAGTTCACTCATACATTTTCATGGGAAATTCAAATTCTCTTTCTCTATGCTTCATCTCATTATCATTAAATAATTAATGCATGGTCCATATGTGTATTATTTATCCATCTTATCATATCATACTCAGAAGAATCATTCCATACATGTTGATGATCATATATATTAACCCTGTCCATATAGTCATATGCTAAAATAATTCACTCTAGGGGTATATAATCCCTAAAGGAGACTTATAGAACTCAAGGACCATGACTAGCAATATATACCATAGTATAACCACATGAATTGATACAGAACAAGTCCACAGTCTTGATACAACACGAGACTCCAATATTGATACAACACAAGATTCCAATCTTGATACAACACAAGATCACAATACAGGAATCCCACCTCAATACATGAGGACATAGATAAGACTTGATACGACACAATGTCCTAACATTGTACCACACAAGTACCTCACTTGATACAACAAAAGTCTCAAAGAATGACTCATGATGTTGTACAAACAACAATTTTGACATATTAAATTATATTAGTATTTTTTAAATATCATTAGAAATACAACAAAATTCCCTACAATTAGTTTTTTTAATTGCATGCCAAAATTCACAAGGCATATAAGAGTTTTTAGGGATTTGATTTAATTAATGAGTAAAATATCAAATTTTCATCATCACTTTTGGCCAAAAAGTGTTATCTATTAGTTGATTAAATTGGCATTGTTGTCAACATAAGATCATAAGGCAATATTGATGAAATAGGCATAGATAGAAAAAGCCAAAATGTTAAAAATATTTAACAAACTATCACAGTCTAAAATTTGGCGAGGCAAAGTCAGAAGTGACATGTCACAACATTAAGGCTTTGGATTTTTCGACTCCGAAAGTCGGAAAGTCAGAAATCCAGGAAGTCAGAAATATGTAAAGTCGAAAAGTAGGAAATCCAGAAAGTCAAAAATCCGTAAATTTGGAAAGTCGAAAAGTCAGAAAGTTAGAAATCCATAAAGTCGAAAAGTTGGAAATCCAAAAATCAATAAAGTCAAAAAATCGGAAAGTCAGAAATCCGTAAAGTCAAAAAGTCGAAAACTCAGAAATTCGAAAAGTTTTAAGAGTTTCTGATTCTAAAATTCGAAAAGTCGAAAAACCGAAATTCAGAAGTCGGAAAGTCGGAAAGTTTAGTTTCCATTGTTAAATATTTTGAAGGTTCCGACTCCAAAAGTGGGGAATCAGAAAGTTGAAATTCTAAAATTCAGAATTCAAAAAGTCAGAAGTTGGAGTCGGGATTGCAGAGTCGGAATAATGCATTATCACATTGTTAATTCACAATTTTTGCAACGAAGAAGTTATTTTACGATTTGGTTATTTGTGAAGGGTCACAATGAAGATACGTGACTGTTATATGAAGAGGAATGGTTAAGGGTATATAAGCGGAGCTTTAAACCTTTAAAAAATTTCAAAGTACATATGATTGAAATATTCATAGGTGTATAGAAGACAAAAGATGAAATTACTATACAAGTGAGGTTGGGAGGCGCAAGAACAGGTTTCAAACCTGTAGGGGGTCGTATCCTCCTTTAAGTTATTGCTGGTAAATAGGGTGTTGGTGCATCCTTCAATTGTAGCTGAAAATTTTGTGTGTTGGTGCTTGCAAACTATTTGTAAATATAATTTTGCAGCAATAGAAAGTGTCGGTGATTTTCCCAATTGGGATTCCACGATAAAATTGTGTCTTTTGTTTTTATTCTTGATTTTATCTTTAAGTGGTAAAAATTAAATAAGGTAGATCAATATTGATTCACCCCCCCTCTCAGTATTTCTTGATATTCCAACAATTGGTATTAAATTAGGATCCTTCAGTACAACTTAAATCACTAGAAGGAAGATCCTATTAAAATCATTATGGATCAACAAGAAGGGTTAGCTACCAATAGACCTCCATTATTTACAGGAGAAAATTATGCATTTTGGAGTGTAAGAATGAGATGACATCTAATTTCTCTTGGATGCAAGGTTTGGAGTTATGTTGAGTATAAAATACCAAACATCCTACATATAGATAGACATGAACTAGATCAATATGAATCAAATGCAAAAGATTTGAATGCAATATTAAATGGATTGAAAAATTTAATGTTTATTAAGGTTATGCAATGTAAGACAGCCAAACATGCTTGGGAGAAAATAAAAATTGTTTATGAAGGATCTTCTAAAGTCAAACAATCCAAAATTCAAACATACAAAGAGAAGTTTGAAATTCTAAAAATCAAAGAAGAGGAAAACATTGCAGAATATATTCTAAGAGTAGATGAAGTTGTCAATTCTATTAGAATCTTGGGAGGAGAAATAAAGGAGAAATAAGTTGTTGAAAATGTAATAAGAACCATACCAATGAGGTATGACTTGAAGGTGTCTACTTTAGAAGAACTAGATGATATTGAACTTATAACTGTAGATGAACTACATGGGATATTTACTTCCTATGAGATGAGAACATGACAAGATGGACCATCAAGAAAAGAGGCAGCATTTAAAGCCTCAAAAGAGACAAAGAAGTCTGAAGCCTTGTCCAAGAACCACTAAGAGGATAAAGATGATGAAGAAGCTCTTTTTATCAAGAAACTTGAGAAAGGTACTGGAAAGTACAAAGGAAATCTACCTCTGAAATGTTTTAACTATGGAAATATTGGTCAGTGTGCCTCAATGTGGCCTTACCAAAAACAAGAGGATAGTGATGATGAAGAACCTTGCAGTCATAAATTCAAAAGAATAAAACCATATACAAGAAGAAATTTAATAATAAGAAGCAAAACTTTTATTCCATGAATGATAGCTATTGAAATGACTCTAGTGAAGATGAAGAAGAAGAATTACTATTCATGGGAATAGAAAACAAAATCTCTGAAGAAGAAGTAGAAGGTGTGGTATATCTTGAAGAAGAACTTATAAGTTCTCTTGAAGAATTATGGAAGTATAAGAGGATGTAAAAAAACTAAAAATTCATGTGACAGAATTTGAGGAGAAAAAAAATGATGCAAAAAGAATTATTGTTCACTTAAAAAATAAGAATCAAGAATCCAAAAAGGTTGAAAAAAATCTATAATGGAAGTTCAAGAAAAGAGAGCAAGAATTAGAAAAGTTCGAAGTTGAAATGATCTTGTTTAGTAGGAATACTGGTGAAGAATCCTTTCAATCAAAGTTTAAAAGCAGCTCAAAAAATCTAGATGACCTCCTAAGTTTTCAAAGATCACCCAGTAATAAAATTAGAATAGGCTATGACAAAGGAAAGAAGTCAGAACAATCATCTTTCATAAATAAAGAAGGAAATAAAAGAAGTTATGCTGATGCACTTATGAGACCAATTGTAAAGGAATATAATCAAAAATTGCTCCTTCTCAAAATGAAAGGAGGACAGATAATGTGCCAAGCAGACATCAACAACTCTTTTTGGTAAATTGTTATGCATGTAACAATTTTGGACATAAAGCAATGGAATGTAAAGTACACCAAAAATATAATCAGAAATCTCTCTACAAGAATGGTTATTTTGGTGTTTTTCAAGGAGGAAGAAATAATAATTCTTTTACACCCTTATTGAGGCATGACATAGAATGTTATAAGTGTGGTAACCAAGAACATATATCTATAAATTTCAAACTAATGATTCCTACTAGGAAAAACATCACATCACAATCTCTTTTCTATAAGAAGAATGTTACTAGCCTAAAATCCAAAAGGAAGAAACTATAATCATTTTGCGCCTCTACAAATTTATAATATTGAATGCTACAAATGTAGTAACCAAGTACACATAGCTATAAGTTGTAAACTAGCGATTCCTATGAAGAATGGCACCACAAAATATGAAGGAAATGAGGAGATGAAGGTTTGGAAGAAGAAGGAATATGTGGAATGTTCAATTTCTCTATGTGCAACAGAAAAACAAAATCTATGGCATGTGGGTAGTGGATGCTCAAAACACATGACATGAGATCCAAACAAGTTTTTAAGCCTAAAATGAAATCAAAAATGAAAAGTCATTTTTGGAGATAATTTATCCTCTAAATTAACTAGGAAAGGTAGAGTGGTTCTTAGAGACAAAAATGAAAGCTAAAATTGTTTTGCTTGTAAAATAATTAAAACCTAATATCTTAAGTGTGAACCAAACATGTGATCAAGGACACATATGTATATTCAATTCCAAGAAATGTGAAATTAGAAGAAAATATTTAGGAAAACTTGTTGGGATTGTTGTGAGAACTCCAAGCAATGTGTATATTCTAGAAATTGAAGAACAATGCTATATGAGTCAAATTGATGAATGTTAAATTTTCATATGCTTAGCTAAGACATCAGTATTTCATTTCATTTTTCATAACAAAAGCATATAAACATGATCACTGAAAGATAGACAAGCACAACCATACAAAAGGAACACAAATATTTATCCTGGGAAAACCCTAAAGGAAAAAACCCAGCAAAAGATTCCTAAATATAGATGCCCCAAAAAGATAAAAGATAAAAACAGCAATGTGATCAAAGCCTGATCCTCCTCCTTCTCCAGCTACTTCTCTTCTCCACTAATGCGCTACACAAGTGAGTCATAAATGAGGAGCACTACACCTCTATTTATATTCATCCATTCACTTATGTTAACTCATCTGTCATGTAGGCTCGAGTTAATCATGTAGGCTCAAGTTACACGTGTAGGCTCAAGTAACCACACTGGGGTGCTAATGACCCACCTTTACAATTAGAGGGGACTGCCTCATGACTCTTATTAGTTCTTCCGATTAGGAGCATCGGGGTACAAAGTAATACAAGTGGTTCTCCCGGTAAGACCATCGGGGGACCACAAAGAAATACATATAGAATATTCTTCGAAGTTACAATATTTCAACACTCCCCCTTAATGAGAAGGGTATTGTATAACAACATCAACAACAACAATAATAGGAGAGAGATAGAGGACATCATCAACGTCATCAGGGTGATACATCTATAAATCATTAGAAGCTTTTCAACATCATGTAGTCTTCATCTTCAATCTTTAGTCTTCAGCATCATCAGTACTTTGACCGCTTCGATCAGCAACATCTTCTTCAGCACTTTGACATTTCGATTAGCAACATCATCTTCAACACTTTGACCTTTCGACAGCAACATCTTCTTCAGCACTTTGGCCTTTCGATCAGCAACAACATCATCATCATACTCTGATCTTTCGATCAGAAACATCATCATGAAAACATCATCAAAACATCAACATCATCATCACATTCTTATCTTTCAATCAGAATCATCATTATCATCAACCTCTAATCTTTCGATCAGAAACATCATCAACCGAACATCATCATACTCTAACATCAACTCATCATCATATTCTGATCTTTCGATTAGTACGTCATCATCGACATCATCATCATCACATTCTGATCTTTTGATCAGAAACATCATCATCATCATTGCATTCTGATCTTTCGATCAGAAAACATCATCATCATCAGTAACATCATAATCATAAGCAACTTTTGATCTTATGATCAGAAAACATCATCATCATCATATTCTGATCTTTCAATCAGAGAACATCATCATCAGCAACTTCTGATATTTTGATTAGAGAAACATCATCATCATCATATTCTAATCTTTCGATCAGAGAACATCATCATCATCATCAGCAACAGCATCATCATCATATTCTAATCTTTCAATCAGAGAACATCATCATCATCAGCAACTTCTGATCTTTCGATCAGAGAAACATCATCATCATCATATTCTAATCTTTCAATCAGTACATCATCATCATCATAAAAACATCAACATCATCAAAACATCAACATGATCCTTCCTTTCGGAATTACGGGATTTAGGTCTTTACGGAGTTACCAATGATCCTTCCTTTCGAAATTACGAGATTTAGGTCTTTATGGAGTTACCAACGATCCTTCCTTTCAGAATTACGGGATTTAGGTCTTTACGGAGTTACTAATGATCCTTCCTTTCGGAATTACGGGATCAACACATTTGTGGAACTCAGACAATGCTTCCTATTGGAATTACGGGATCAACACATCTGTGGAACTCAGACAATCCTTCCTCTAGGATTTATGGGATCAACACACGTTCTCGAGTACTGAACTCACTGGATCCGTTCTGAACTGAAGTTCAAGAATGATACAATCCTACCACTTTCACAGGGTCCGAGACCTCCGGATACATTTTGAACCGAGGTTCAGGGATGATGCAATCCACCACTTTCACGGGGGCCAAGACCTCCGGATACATTTTGAACCGAAGTTTAGGGATGATGCAATCCTACCACTTTCACGGGGGTCCGAGACCTCCGGATACATTTTGAACCGAGGTTCAGGGATGATGCAATCCACCACTTTCACAGGGGTCGAGACCTCCGGATACATTTTGAACCGAAGTTCAGGGATGATGCAATCCTACCACATTCACAGGGGCCGAGACCTCCAGATACATTTTGAACCAAATT
>LPNX010239329.1:341185-403887 GCA_001517045.1 Pseudotsuga menziesii | reverse complement strand
TGTCCCAGGATGATACAATCCCTCTTCATTCTCGAGGACCGAGGTCACCGGATCACTTTTGGACAGATGTCCTGGGATGATACAATCCCTCTTCATTCTTGAGGACCGAGGTCACCGGATCACTTTTGGACAGATGTCCTGGGATGATACAATCCCACTGCAACATCACTACTCCCCCTTTCGAGGAAGGTCTTTTCGAACAACACCAAGCTTGTCTTGAAAGTGTTCAAACTTTACCCAAGATAGAGGCTTCATCAATACATCATCATTCAAACCATCATCATCTACATCTTCAGTATAGAAATACCGAATTTTTATGTGTTACAATCGGAACACAGGGTTCTCTGTCATCACAAATCTAGTTATCACATAGAATCATTGTAGTATCCATCTTCAGGTCAAAGAGACCTGATATCAACTTTCGAAGCCATGTGACTTCACAACTTAGCAGAGCAATATGCTATGTATTTTTCTTCAGCCGTGCTACGAGAAACACTGGACTGTTTCATGCTAAACCATGAACTCATAGCAGACCCCAAACAAAAGCATCTACCTAATGTGCTTTTCCCGTCTGAGATACTTCCAGCCCAATCTGCATCTGTGTGGCCATATAATCTATACTCATGGCTACCATCATAGTATATACCAAATTCTATAGTCCCTTTTAGATATCTCATCACATGTTTTGCAGTTGCTAGGTGAACCCGTCCTGGTTGAACAAGATATTGACTTAAGGTGTTCACAGCAAAACAAATGTCTGGTCTGGAATTTGTTCAGTACATTAATGACCCAATGATCTTTCTGTAATGAGTCACATCCACTAACTCTGATGATTCATCAGCTAACAGCTTCAGGTTGGAGTCCATGGGTGTGGCCATGGATTTGCATTCCAACATATTGAATCTCTTCAATATCTCTACCGCATACTTTCCTTGGTTGAGAAAGATTTCTTCTGAACTTTGTCATATTTCCAGACCTAGGAAATAATGCATTAACCCAAGGTCTTTCATCTCAAATTCTTCTGCTAATTTCTTCTTGCTTTCCATGATATGTTTCTCCTTCCCTGTCAAGAATAAGTCATCCACATATAATAACAGGATGACAGGTTCATCTTCTACAACCTTGAGATAAAGGTTAGGATCAACTTTACTCTTGGTAAAGCCCATAATTGACAGGAAACTGTCTATCCTTCCATACCAAGCTCTGGGAGCTTGCTTCATGCCATAGAGGGCCTTCTTCAACTTACATATATGAGTCCATCTGTCTTCAACTTCAAATCCTTTCGATGTAAAACTCTTCCCCAATCATACCATTAAGGAAGGATTGTCTTTACTTCATCATGGAAGCAACTACCATCATAGTTCTGAAGGAAGTGTACCTTGCTTCCTGGAGTAAGTGTCTCTTCAGAATTAATTCCCTCTTTCTTATAGAAACCTCTATCCACAAGTCTTTCCTTACTTCTATCAGCGACATATTTTATCTTGCTAATCCATTTGTAAGATACCACATTCTTGCTTTCTGGTTTGAGTACTATATCCCAAACATCATTCTAGTATTTTTTTATCATAACATCTTCCATGAGTTCATCTTGTTAGATCATCAACATATCCTAGTCTTCTACATTCAACTTTGAAGGTTGGAACCCAAAAGTCTCGATCCATCAGGAAGCTGTCCATCATGTCGTACCGTGTCGAACTCAAATATCTTATGTAGTCACTCCCCCTGAAGTGGAGTATTATCTTCCTTCTTCATTCTGTACAGGTGGTTCTATGCTTGATATATACTGGTCAATAGAGTATGTCATGTCATAGTCTATTTTTTCTGAGGCAAATCACAAACCTTGCTTCGTACACTTGTTCTTATATATCCATATGGAGGATACTACATACTTTCCTTTATGTCTTGAAATCATATTGTATACATCATTCCTCATGATCAACTATTATTCTTTGATCATAGCTTCTTTCATAGCATTCTTTTCTTCATCTTGAGTTATCTCTCATACCCATGGTAGTCTTCATCCTTCGGGGTGGATCTACCGCTCTTTGAAGCTCTTTCTTCCGTCATGGTGTCTCTGAACCTGGGAGCTTCATATTCATGTTTATTGAATTGTCATCACTTGTTCTTTGGAACAAGTCTCATCCTTATTTTCTTATAGGAGGTTGTACAGGACCTTTCCTACAATTCAAATGCACCAGTTGCATGGTTAGAACTATTTCATAAATCATATGCATAACGACAAATTATTATGCATCATGCAACTGTTTAGCCAATACAACATTCATCTGTATCTCACAGAAACTTTCTAGACTAATCCAATATGTCAGCAAAGAGGTTTGATAAGTAGCAATGGAGAGCTGTATGGCACCATGAGCTACTTACCCATCACATGCATATTAGTAGAATACAGTCATTAATGCAAACAATCTACCATGCATAACACATCAACTAAATATAATCAAATGTAAAACAATATCATGAAATGACAATTGAATACTTATCTTTTATTTTTTTCGTGGGTAGACTCCATCTTGATCATTCTGCTTTATCCTCATTTCTTATCCAAATGATAAGATGGATAAGAGGTTCGTCAAGAATTGAGTTCTTGATATTCCTCATCGCTTGAGGGATCTTCTTTGAATGGTGATAGCTTGATCTTCAATTTGCTCCCATCTTTCTTCTTCTCTTCTTATGAGACGAGCTTCTTCTTCTTCCCAAAGTCAACTAAAAGCAATCACTTTTTTTCTGGCACACATTCCTCGCATGAATGAATCCCATGATCATGGGAGGCCATTCAAGGTGGCTATCACCACTTATGCATTCTCTGCTTCTTGTTCTACTGCTTCAAGATGTTATGCATTTTGGATCTTCACATTCTTCAACTGTTTTCTCAAATCCATCTTCTGAATTATGTTCTTATCTTCAAATAACTTGATCAAGAAATCAAACATCTTCGGTGTCTTTAGGGAAGACACTTGTGGTACAAGTTGATCCATGATTGAATCAATAGTGATCTTCTTGGCCTTGATCAAGTTCTTCTTGTGTAAGACTTTGAGGCTCATCTCCCTCTAGAACTGGAACCTCTCTACTCATGTAGGTGTCCAATTCATTTTCTTCAGAGAGATCAAATACTTTCATGCTTGGAAGTTTTCAACTTCACCAAGCTTATCATCAAGCTGATGTGATAGATCACTTTGAAATGAGAACCTCAAATGCAAATAGCAAAAGATTAGATCTTACCGATTTGAGGTGTCCGTCCTGCTTCTGGAGCTGGTTGATCTAGAGTTTGTCAGAGAAGCCCTAATTTTCAAAACTTGGAATCTTTTAGATATGATTGGATAGAAAGATAGATCTCTTCAAATGGATCTTTCCAATGTACTCCTTTTCTGAAAACAGTGGAGGGAAGCTCCTGGAACAGGAAGCCCTAGTTTTCCAATTTCTTCTGCAGAAATTCTTGTTACTGTTTCTGTGATATCTCCAAAATTACTACTCCTCTGTGTCTAAAATTTTGCACTGAGATAACCGTGCATGTCCCTGATCCAAAACCACATGTTTCATCAGATTTGGTTTCACAAATTTGGATTTATGATCATTTTCCCTAGGTGACCTGTTACAGGACTATTCAGAACAGTGAAGTTGTACGGCATTCCACGTGTCACTGGTTCATCTTCAGGTTCTGAAATTTGGACCACAGAAAGTAAAGTCTGTTATATTTCTAAAACGTCTTTAGGAATTCCATTTGGACCTCTGTATCCCAAGCTATAGCAATTTTTCCTAGGTGTCCTATTTAGGGATGAATTCTGGAAGAGGCTGGAACCCTAACTTGGAGAGATCATATCTCCTAGAATATAGCGAATATGAGGCTGAATTTTGGATACAGTGTTCATCAGGATTTTATATTCGGTATATACAATTTTCATCTCTTGAAACTTCGCCAATATTGGGATATAGCGAATATACCAAAACTTATCAGTTTTATTATTTAGGGTTTTTTTAGCTCAGGGTCAAACTAGGGTTTGACTTTCCCAGAGTTTCACCCAACCAAAAATATTGATCCAGGTCTCTAAAATTCGATTTTTATGAGGAGAGAAATCTTATGCTGGGCTCACTCAAAAATTCTTCTTCTACAAGAAGCCCTAATTTCCCACACAGAAAACTAAAAATGCTCGGAATCGAATTTCGCTTCGACAGAAAGATGTGCCCTTCAATGGAGAGTCAGCCTGGCCTTCTTTTGCTGATCGATTGTGGAGAGAGAACCAAAAAGTAAGAAGCCCTAGATTCTGTAGCTTCATAATGTCTTCTTTTCAGGGTGGCTCTGATACCATGTTAAATTTTCATATGCTTAGCTAAGACATCAGTATTTCATTTCATTTTTCATAACAAAAGCATATAAACAAGATCACTAAAAGATAGACAAGTACAACCATACAAAAGGAACACAAATATTTATCCTAGGAAAACCCTAAATGGAAAAACCCAGCAAAAGCTTCCTAAATATAGATGCCCCAAAAAGATAAAAGATAAAACCAGCAAGGTGATCAAAGCCTGATCCTCCTCCTTCTCCAGCTACTTCTCTTCTCCACTAATGCGCTACACTAGTGAGAGTGTGTGTCATAAATGAGGAGCACTACACCTCTATTTATATTCATCCGTTCACTTAAGTTAACTCATCTGTCATGTAGGCTCGAGTTAATCATGTAGGCTCGAGTTACACATGTAGGCTCAAGTAACCACACTGGGGTGCTAATGACCCACCTTTACAATTAGAGGGGACTACCTCATGACTCTTATTAGTTCTTCCGATTAGGAGCATCGGGGTACAAAGTAATACAAGTGGTTCTCCCGGTAGGACCATCGGGGACCACAAATAAATACATATAGAATATTCTTCGAAGTTACAATATTTCAACAATGACAGACTTCTATGGCATAGAAGGATGGGGCATTTGATATTAGAAAATATTATAAAATAAGTAATAAGGGATTTGTAAGGAATCTTCCAAAGATCATAAAACCACCAAACCACGTTTGCAGACATTGTCTTCATGGGAAGTAAACAAGAATAAGCTTCATGGTCAAAGAGCATACAATCTCTCAGCCATTAGAAATAATTCACATTGATCTTTGTGGACCTAAAAGGACTAAAATATTTCAAGGTGAACATTAATTATTGTTATTAATCAATGATTATACAAGGATGACTTGGGTGGCATTTCTTAAAGAGAAATCAGAAGCCTTTATGAAGTTCAAAGCCTTCAAAGCACTTGTTGAAAATGAAGCAAATATCAAGATTAATTTTTTAAGATCAGGAAATGGCGATGATTTCACCTCAAATGAATTCAATGATTTTTGTGAAACTCATGGAATTAAGAGGCAATTTTCAACCCCAAAAACACCTCAACAAAATGGAGTTGTTGTGAGGAAAAACAAGATTGTCCAAGAAGCGACTAGAACTATGCTTAATGAAGCAAAAATTCCTAATGGATATTGGAGAAAGGTAGTAAATACAGTTGTCTATGTACAAAATAGAGGATAGCTCAGAGTAAATAGTGACAAATTATATTTTTTGGAGGTAAATGCTACATAAAAAGAGAGGATGATAATCTAGGGAAGTTTGACTCTAGAACAGATGAAGGCATATTTTTGGGATATTCTTCCAGCAAAAGGGCATACAAATGTTACAATCTAAGGTTACGCAAGATTATAGAAAGCGCAAATGAAACTATTGATGACTCTAATCCAAGAAGAACATAAATCCAAGAAAGTGTGGATGATGAAGAGACAGATGAATATTCTCAAAAGCGGGAGACTTTAGAAAAAAGAAGAAAAGGAATATGAAGAATCACATGAAAGTAAATATGAATACTCTCCTAGATATGATACAATAAATCCATCTAAAAGAATACAAAGGAATGATTCTGAAACCTTAACCATAGGTGATAAGAATGCAGGAGTCCAAACAAGAAGGCAACTAATATTTGAAGAACAAGCATTACTCTCATTAGTTGAGCCAAAGACATTTGCAGAAGCTAGAAAAGATGATGATTGGATCAATGCTATGAATGATGAGTTGGATCAAATAGAGAAAAAATAAACTTGGGAACTTGTTCCAAGACCTAAAGGCATAAATTCCATTGAGACCAAATGGGTTTTCAAGAACAAGTTCAATGAGGTTGGTCAACTAATAAGAAACAAGGCCAGACTAGTATGCAAGGGATATGCTCAAGTAGAATTCGTTGAATTTGAAGAAAATTGTGCACTTGTGGAAAGACTTGAAGCCATTAGAATTTTTTTATCATTTGCATGCTACAAAAATTTCAAAGTATACCAAATGGATGTAAAATATGCATTCCTTAATGGAGAACTTGAAGAGGAAGTATACATTGGACAACCTGAAGGTTTTATTCTATCAGAAAATAGATATTATGTGTGGAAACTAAATAAGGCACTCTATGGTCTCAAACACGCTCCAAGAGCATGGTGTTCAAGACTTGGAAGATATTTAAAGAAGCAAGGATATAGAAGAGGGGTCACTGACAGCAATCTATACATACAGTTTGAAAACAAAAATATGATTATTGTTGTTGTCTATGTAGACGATATCATATTTGGAAGTGATCTACAAATTGTGAGTGTAAAATTTTCTTCATAAATGAAGAAGGAATTTGAAATGTCAATGTTGGGGAAATTGACATTCTTTATTGGTGTACAAGTATCTCAATCAGAAAAAGGGATATTCATCTCTCAAAATAAGTATATTAAAGAGATGTTGTAAAAGTTCAAAATAGAAGACTCCAAACCTGTTAGTACTCCTATGGTCACTGGTTTCAAATTGAGCAAGGATGGTGAAAGTATATCATACTATGTATAGGTCAATGATTGGTAGTTTATTATATGTAAAAACTGCAAGACCAGATGTAATGCAGGTTGCAGGTTTGGTTTCCAGATTCCAATCATCCCCAAAAGAAACACATGTGATTGCAGTAAAAAGAATTCTTAGATATCTAAAAGGTACTATGAATTATGGATGATGGTATTCAAAAATCAATAAATTCACTCTGAGGGCATTCACTGATGCAGATTGGGAAGGAAATATTGATAACATAAAAATCACTAGTGGAGAAACATTCTACTTAGGACATTTCTTGGTGGCATGGTTAAGAAAAAAATAGACCTCTATTTCACTTTCTACAGTAGAATCTAAGTATATTGTTGCTGCATCATGTTGTACTAAAATCATTTGGATGAAACAAACATTAGAATATCTACTTGTGAAGTATGAGGACCCAATTTCGATACACATGAACACAAGTGCTATAAATATACCCAAAAAGCATGTTTTGTAGTCTAAGACAAAACATATTCCAATCAAATATTATTCTCTAAGAGAGAAAGTCTCTCTAAAAGTGGTAAAATTGGAGTATATTGATACGAAGGAAAAAATTGCAGACATTTTTACTAACCCATTACTTGGAGAATCATTTTCCTATCTTAGGGAGAAATTAGGGGTTATCCCTCATCATTAAAAATTAACTAAAAGGATGAAAACCTTGTCACATGAAGATTAGAAATGTTGACAGGGGGAGACACACCCACAGGGGGGATTTTTCTCAAAAAAAAAATCATTGTTGTCAAAGGGGGATAAAAAGTTCATTTTTGATGTCAAAGGAATATGTTTCCAGTCAATGCCAAAGGGGGAGATTGTTGATTAAATTGGCATTGTTGACAACATAAGATCATAAGGAAACATTGATGAAATAGGAATAGTTAGAAAATACAAAAAGATTGAGCCAAAATGTTAAAAAACCTTAACAAACTATCACAGTCCAAAATTTGACGAGGTGAAGTCGGAAGAAGCATGTCACAACATTAAGGTTTTGGAGTTTTCGACTCCGAAAGTCGGAAAGTTAGAAATCCATAAAGTTAGAAATCTGTAAAGGTGGAAAGTAGGAAATCTGGAAATTCAGAAATCCGTAAAATCAAAAAGTCGAAAAGTTAGAAATATGGAAAGTCGAAAAATATGGAAAGTGATCAGAAAGTCGAAAAGTCAAAAATCCGTAAAGTCAAAAAATCGAAAAGTTGAAAATACGTAAAGTCGAAATGTTGGAAAGTAGGAAAGTCAAAAAGTTCCATTTCCATTGTTTAATATTTTGAAGGTTCCGACTCTGAAATTCGGGAATTGGAAAGCCAGAAGTTGAAAATTCGTAAGTTTAAAAGTCGAATGTCAAATAGTCGAAAGTCAAAAGTCGGAAAGTCAGAAGTCGGATTCTGGATTACAGATTCGGAATAATGCATTATCGCACTGTTAATTTATAATTTTTGTAACAAATAATTTATTTTACGATTTGTTGATTTGTGAAGGGTCACAATGAAGATGCATGACTTCTAGATGAAGAGGCATGGTTGAGGGTATATAAGAAAAAGATTAAACCTTCAAACAAGGTCAAAGTAATCTGATTGAAATATTAATAGGTGCACAGAAGTCAAAATATTAAATTTTATACAAGGTAGGTTGGGAGGCGCAAGGACTGGATGCAAGCCTATAGGGGGTCGTATCCTCCCTCCATCTGTTACTGGTAAATAGGGTGTTGGTGGATCCTTCATTTGTACCTAAAAAACTTGGGTGTTGGTTCATCCAACAAGTTGGTGCTTGCAAACTATTTGTAAATATAATTTTGCAGTAATAGAAAGTGTTGGTGGTTTTCCCAATTGGGCTTCCACGTTAAAATTGTGTGTTCTATTTTTATTTTTTATTTTATCTTTAAGTGGTAAAAATTAATAAGGTAGATAAATATTGATTCACCTCCCCCCTTATTATTATTGCTTGATATTCCAACACTATCTTCATGGATTCACTCAAGTGTCCTACAGTCTAGCTCTACCTAATCATTCAAACATTCATCCAGTATTTCATGTGTCGGCCTACCTCCAAAAGGTTGTGGGATCAAATTGTAAAGTGTAGAATAAGTTACCAATTTATTTTTAGGAGGGCTACAATTGGATTTAACCAAACGTGGTATTAGATATACAAGCGCGTCAATTTCACTGGTCACAATTAATAAAAAAATGATCTAGTGGAAATACATGCAACCAAAAGATGTCACCTAAGAATCAAAAAATATTTTGCGGCAATTTCCTCATATTTAACCTTGAGGACAATGCTACATGGGAGAAAATGTGTTAATTTTTTAATGGTTATACAAGTTCTAATAACATGTAGCATCATAACCATATGCAAAAGAATCATTGAAATATAGACAAGCACAGCCATACAAAAGAACACGAAGATTTATCTTGGGAAACCCTCATGGGGAAGAAATCCCAACAAAAATTCCATGCTATATAAATGTATCAAAAGTACAAAGAAAAGACCCNCTCTCTCTCTCTCTCTCTCTCTCTCTCTCTCTCTCTCTCTCTCTCTCTCTCTCTCTCTCTCTCTCTCTCTCTCTCTCATATGCGCTATACACAAGTGAGTGTGTGTTCTAATGAGGAACATAGCTCCTCTATTTATACTCTTTCTATCACTTGAATTTTACCCTAACAAGTCGACCCCAGCAAACTTGTTGGTTCAACTTCACCTAGGAAGACACAAAGCAGTATTATATTATATTCAAGAGAGTACTATTGACCCGACTTACAATGGAGGTTATACCTCATGAATATATTATGACCAAATACAATAGAACATACCGATGGAGGAATAAAACATCTCCCATGGGTTACATCAGTAAAATACATTTAGAATATTCTTCGAAGTTACAATATTTCAACACTCCCCCTTAACAAGAAGGGTATTCTACTAACAAAAACATCATCAACTATAGGAGCATGGAGAGAGAGCATATGCAACATCATAAAGGTGATACATCTATACGTCATATGAAGTTTTCAACAATCATCAGTAACTAGAACAGTTACTGAAAAATATTCAATATTGGAACATCATCTTCTACAACACCGAATCTTCATCTCTGATCTTCTGCGACACTTGATCACTTGATCCTTTGCAACAACACATTGATCTTATTCTTGTAGCACTTTGATATGTTGATCCTTTTCAGAGACAATTTGATCTTCATCTTCTTGCAGCACTCGATCACTTGATCCTTTTCAGTACTCTATCACTCGATGCTTTGCAGAAATCAATCACTTGATCCTTTGCAGCACTCTATCACTTGATCATTTTTAGCACTCGATCACTTAATCCTTTGCAGCACTCGATCACTCGATCCTTTACATCAATTGATCACTTGATCATTCGATTAATACTTTCACCGTCTACATTTATGCTTGATTTGTCGATCAACAACATCGTCAGAAGCATCATTACCTGCATCACATGTGATCTCTTTGTGGTATTATCAATCCCCATCACTTTGGAGATAAGTCCCAGGATGATGCAATCATCATCAACCTACTCCTCCTTAATGAGGAGGGTCCATATCATCGACCAGCTGGATTGTCTGCAAATGAATGCAGGACCATATTGTTTGCAAATTTATGCAGATATTGCCTGTAAATGAATGTAGGACCACATCATCTACAAATGAATGTAGATATCATCTGTAAATGAATGCAATACCACATCATCTGCAACTAAATGAAAATATCGTCCACAAATTAATGTAGGGACACATCGTCTACAAATGAATGCAGGACCACATCGTCTGCAACTGAATGCATATCTCATCCGCAAATGAATGCAGTACCACATAGTCTACAAATGAACGTAGATCTCATCTGAAAATGAATGCATGACTCATCATAGACCATCCTTAACCTATTTTCACTAGGACCATTCTCAAGAGAGTATTTTTGTCAATGACACCATCCTACAAGTGAATGTAGGATCACTCTCCAAAAGAGAGTATCTTCTATATGACCATCCTCGCCAGGTAAGGGCTAGGACCACTCTCAAGAGTAGATTGTTCTTGTATGCAAGACCATCCTCAAGAGAGGATGCTTTCGTCCACAAGTAAATGTCGAACCTCATCAACATCTACGGGCTCACTTGGCCTTTTCTGTACTGTAGCATCACTACCATATTATTCATAGTGATAGTCTCATCATCACTCCCCACTTTACATGGAGGGTCCATATCATCGACCTGCTCCCCCTTGCGAGGAAATTCTGTAACATCATCATCATTATTCCTCCTTGTGAGGAAATATCTATATCATCAATGATCAACATTGTTCCTCCTTGCGAGGAAATATCTATATCATCATCATCATTGTTCCTCCTTGTGAGGAAAGATATATATATCATCATCATTGTCCCTCCTTGTGAGGAAATATATATATCATCATCATTGTTCCTCCTTGCAAGGAAAGATCTATATCATCATCATCATTTTTCCCCCTTGCGAGGAAATATCTATATCATCATCATTGTTCCTCCTTGCGAGGAAATAACTATATAATCATCATCACTATTCCTCCCTACGAGGAAAGTCTTTTCGTACTACACCAATCTTGTCACGGAAGTATTCAAACTTTATTCAAGATAGAGGTTTGGTCAATACATCAGCAACTTAATCATTGGTACTCACATATTGGAGTTTTATAGCTCCCTTTTGTACCATATCCCTTATGTAAAAATATCGGATTTCTATGTGCTTTGATTTATCATGGAACACAGGATTCTCTGTCATCTTTATGCAACTTTGGTTGTCACATAGAATCACTATGGTAATCAACTCTAGATTAAATAGACTTGACATCAACTTTCAAAGACATGTGGATTCACAACTAGCGGAACAAGTTGTTATGTACTCTGCTTCAGCCGTGCTGAGAGAAATACTAGACTGTTTCTTGCTAAACCATGAGATCGTGATGGATCCTAGACAATAATATCCACCTGAGGTGATATTTCTATATGTGAAACTTCCTTCCTAATCTGAATCCGTATATCCATACAATCTGTATTCATGATCTCTATCATAGTATAGTCCAAAGTCTATCATACCTTTCAAGTACCCTATCACATGCTTTATAGCTATCAGGTGAACACGTCTAGGTTTAACTAGATACTGACTCAGGGTGTTCATATCAAAGCATATGTTTGGCCTAGTATTCGTCAGATACATCAATGACCCAATAATCTATCTGTACTGAGTCACATCCACTAACTATGATGATTCATCAGATAACAACTTCAGGTTGGTATCAATGGGTGTGGCCATGGATCTACAATCCAATATATCAAATCTTCTTAAGGTTTCCACAACATACTTTGTGAAGCCGCATTACTTCACTACAGGATGAGGATGCTGCAATGTACTCATCATATTCATGAGAGCACACCTAATCCCAAACATCCTGGGGTGCTATTTATGTCCTCAATGCTTCCTCTTTGCATCTACAATGAGTTCATCCTATCAGGTCATCAATATATCCCAGTCTTGTGCATTCAACCTTGAAGGTTAGAACCCACTTTACTCTTGGTAAATCCTTAGTCCATCATGAAGTTGTCCATCTTGTCATACCATGTTGAACTCAAAGATCTTCTTCGGTCACTCCCCCTAAAGTGGAGCATCATCCTCCCTCTACATTTTTTACTCTATGTATCGAAACATTATGTATTGGAGTGTCAGGTAGCATCCTATGCTATTGATATTCTATGTATCCATCTTAGGTTACTAGATACCAAGATCCTTTATCTTGAACTGTGTTTAAAAGTTCCTCTTGTACCCATATGTGATCTTGTTGTCTTCTATAGGATTCCATCTTCAACCTTGTAGAAAGGCTTAAGATATTCATCACTCTAGGTGAGCTTCAACCTCCTTATGTAACTGGATGTTCTTTTCTATGGGTGCCTTCTGATCTCATACAAATCCTTTTCTGCACATGTGGTTCTTTGCTCGATATATACTTATGCTTCACTGGAGGAGTGTGTCTGGTCAATGGAGTATGTCATGCCATAATCTACTCCCTCTTTCTGAGACAAACCATGAAAATTTCTTTGTATACTTGATATTGTATATTCACATGGAAGACACTACGAACTTTCCTTCAGGTGTCGGAACCATATCCTATACATCATTCCTCATGATCAACTGGTACTCTTTAATCATATTTTATTCCATAGATGGAAGGGTCTGCATCAATGATGTCACTCAACTGTGCCACATAAATAGAGTGTATCTAAGGCCTCTTACTTTAATTGAAAGTCCCATAATTATTTTATTCATCTTGAATTATCTCTCGTGCCCAAGCTGGTCTTCATTTCTCGAGGTGGATCTACTACTCTTTTATATTCTTTTGAATCTCTTTCTTTCGTCACTGTGTCTCTGACCCTGGGAGGTTCAGGTTCATCTTTATGTATGTTTATTGGAGTGAATCTTGAAATGTCATCACTTGTTCTTTGGAATAAATCTCATCCTTATTTTCTTGTAGGCGAGTGTATAGAGTCTTTCCTACAAGTCAAATGCGCCAGTTGCATCATTATAAACATTTCATAAGACATATGCATAATGACAAATTCTTATGCATAACGATATAATCATGAAACTATTTTAGCCAATACAACATTCATCCATACACAAAATATTTTCTAGAGTCCTTTCATCTCTAACATAACATTATTGAGATTGTGCACTAATCCCAATATGTCAACAAAGAGGTTTCATTCTAGATAAGTAGCAATGGAGTGTTGTATAGAACCATGGGCTACTTACCCATAGCATGCATATTAGTAGTATACTGTCATTAATGAAACCATTCTATCATGCATAATACATTTCCTTGAACACAACTAAATAATGGCAATTCAAATACTTATCTTTTATTTGTTTGGTAGACTCCTTGATCCTTATGTCTTGGATCCCTCTACTGATTTTGGGAACCTGTGTATTGGTTCTAAATGTCACTAATTTCATTCTTTCTTATACAAATATTGAAATGAATAAGAGTATGATCTTTGTCTTCAACAATAGAATTCACATTCCTCATCACTTGAGAAATCTTCAGCGGTGTGAGCATGATGTCTTTATTTGAATTCTTCAAGTTGTTCTTCGATTTGAGAAAACCTTGTGAAGTGGAACCGCATGGTCTCTGATTTCTGTATCTTCACATTCTTTAGTTGGTTCCTCAATGTAATATTTCTGTTGATATTATTTCCTTTGTACAGGTTGGTCATTGTACCTAACATATCCTTGGGAGTCTACAAGGATGATACATGTGATATCCAATAGACACAAAAATACTCCTCTTGTCTTTGACTAAATCCTTCTTGTGCTTTGTCTTCATCTCCCTCTAGATATGTGGATTCTTCTTTGACATAGTTCTCCAACTCATGCTTCTTCAGGTATGAGAAGCAATCTATACTTCCATTCTCAGAGGCTCTCAGCTTCTTCAAGCCTGTTCTCAAACTTGGCACTATTTGTCGTCATGATAAAAAAGAGAACCTCAAATGGAAATAGAGAGGATATAACTTACCAATGAGATTACTTCAACTTGATGCTTGCTTGAAATATTTTATAGAAGACTGCTTCTAGTGGATGTTAAGATTATTAATCCTCCCTTGTCCAATTTGGTCATATGTCTAAATCGGGAGTCCATCCAGTCTATTTATAGTCATTAACACCATTGGGTCCACTTGGCCTAATTGGGGCACATGTTTCAGTTACTAAAATGTGGGGAACACTAATTGAGGCTCACTGCCACTGATTGCACTTGATTGCATCATTTTAGGAGCCTCCTAGACCAATCCCTACAATTTAGGAGCCACTGGGAGTGTCGAAACCAACCAAGGTCAGTTCAGTTTAGTTAATGACTAGTTAAGCTAAGTTAGGATCCAATTACATTTAGTTCTAGTCCTCTACATTCAGTTAGCGCCAGGTTTACTTGACTACACTCACGAGGGGCGCATTTCTCACCTACCACAGTCAATTAGCCTTAGTCAACACTGAATGTAACACTTGAGTTGTGTTTTAGAACTCCGATGAACTCTGGTTATGGTTTAGACAAGGTCAATTAACTACTGAGTCCTCCAATAGTGATTTAGACAAGGTCTTAGTTACCTACAGTCAAGTAGAGTCTAGTCAATTCGAATTTCCTCATGTGGATTCGAATTGCTTGTGCCTATTAAATCCATTTTACTTCATTGTAATTATTATCTAATTACTCTTTGATTAATGAAAAGCATTCACAACTGCAAGCCATTTTTGCATTGTTTCATTCTTCAATAATTGATTAAATTGTGTGATCTATCATTTGAGATGTGTGTTTGTCCATATATCTATGTGCTCAATTTAATATGGTATCAGAGCCTCAACGGACAAGGCACTTCTCCTCCTCAGATCTCCTACTGGATCATTTTTTATGCAAAATTGCTCCTTCCAGCACTGCACCAGAAGCGGAGAATTTACCACTTAATACCCCAAGCAAAGGAATTGTTGATCAAGCTTGCTTGATTAACTAAGCTAGGTGTGAAGAAAATTCCAAAAGTGCATGTTGTCCAACCTTACGGTGCCCTTTTTTTGTTTTGCAGGTACAACTTCGAAATGAATTCATCAGTTCCTCTTCTCACCTGATTCTCAGACTATTATGAATGGAAGGTGAAGATGATTGTATTTTTGAATAGACAATATCTCTTTTGGGTGTCTAGTGGATTCGGTACAAATTATTTTGAGATTGAAAATGACCGGCTAAATGCAAAGGATGCAGCTTTTGAAATAATGAAACTGGCTCTTTCTCCTAGCTTGCGCTACCTCAATAGATCTATTAAAGATCCACAGGAACTCTGGACAAGATTGGAAAGAACCTTTGTAATGATTGATGAGGATAATAATAGCACTTTGGAGAGCACATCTAGCACCATAAGCATCCTTGATCCAAAAATATCGGCCTCCACTCTCTCTGATGAAGTTGTTCAATATGAAGAAGAAGCAGAAGCTTCTACACAGTCAATTCGAATTGAAGACAGTCTCCATGCAGTGGCTCCTTCTCCTGATGCTCTGGAAGTTTATGAGATCTCTGATATCTCATCTCCTCATATTGCTGAAATAGAAGAAGACATTCAAATCTCTGATATTGAAGAAAAATACTATTGCACTTCCATGCAAATATTCACCGGTGATTTTCCTTTGAATTCTGTGCAAAATTTACCAGTAATTGCTTCCGAAAGTGAAGAGAAATTTGATTTTTCTCCCTCTAATGTTGCTGCTGGTGTGAAAATATGTGATACCTTGGATATTTTGTAAGAAATATCAGATTACCAGAGTGATCCATTTACTCCCCATGATCTAGATTTTCTAGCAAATTCCTGCAGGATTGTGTTATCACTCCAGGAAACTCCTCTAGGTTGTAGCTCGAGGATGCCTGGTAACTTTAAAAAAAAATAGGGTTTTTTGATATGGATCAAGTCAGTTGACCTATATAACCTTTTTACTCT
Organism: Pseudotsuga menziesii; assembly: GCA_001517045.1. Taxonomy (NCBI): domain Eukaryota; kingdom Viridiplantae; phylum Streptophyta; class Pinopsida; order Pinales; family Pinaceae; genus Pseudotsuga; species Pseudotsuga menziesii. The sequence goes on along the minus strand of LPNX010239329.1, from coordinate 387,492 downwards.
CAAGACATGCATAAAACTCACTCATTTACAAGGCTTTTAGTTGCAATTGCTCAGAAGTTCGACAATAAGGTGCAGGGATGGAGAACTCACCAAGCTGGCATACTTACATACAAAACACATGCATATAAATGGATAAATCCCGATGAGGATGGTATTTATAAATCAAATAGCATTAATAAACCAATAGGATGACAGCTATCATCTTTTTAATCAATTTGAAAATGACCTAAATACACATTCAGGCATAAATACAATAAAGAAAGAGATGATGGCTGAACAGATCACAACAAAAGAGCTTATATAATGAATAAGAAAAATGAGAAGCTTGAAAGAATTATTGGCTCATAAATCCCCGAAGTTGAACCCTTATTATAAAACCAATCATGGGATTTATAGCCTTCTACAAAAATGACAGATCTTTGAAACTTCGATCTGTTTTCACAAAAATACCCGGAAGTGATAGTTTTTTCAGATTAGGGTTTGAAACCCTTGCTAACTGTTTGTCTATCTATTGTGAAGATCTAGTTCATTGAGAGAAATTTTAATAACTGAAGTGGTCGCTGATAATCACCACTGTTGGTTCAGTGTGAAATTGCTGCCAATAGCCAGTGTCTCAGTGTTTAACTGAAGTGACCTTTCTTGTTTAATTCGCCAGAATTTTCTACCTTTTCACCACGGTCTCCGATCGGAAGCTCTAACCTCTAACCGTCGGCACCCCAAGCCTCAATGCTGCCACATTTTCGATGCCTCAAATGACTAATCTACTCAGCATCGACGACCGGAACCCCAAGATTGAACGTATCGAAGCTTTCAACTGCTAGCTTGTCGACGATCGGAAGTTGTACTCACTAATGTGTCGGAACTTGTTATCTGAACGCTGCTGCAGTGTTGGCGCCCCAACTGACTAATGTCATGACAGTTTCTTCATCAGTGATCAGAAAATCTTTTCTCTAACCCATCGGTGCTCCAAACCACTAACCATCGGAACTTTAAACCACTAGATTCACCGCAGTGGTGACGCCGTAGCCGACTAAAACTCCGAAACGTCGGCGTAATAGAGGACTACACCTCCGATCACTATTTAAAAATGTTTCGATGGCAGTAAAAAATTTAACAATACACCTAATCGCCGAAGGGGTTTTCCACCTGTTATTTATCTTCCAACTTTCAATGGCTAATGAGATATTTTGATCCTCGCCTAAGCCACCGAAAGCTACAACTTGTGAAATTTTTACCCAAATCAAAAAATAGAGGCTTTCAAACTGTGAGTGATATTCATATCCTTCATCGCATGAGTTAAATTCTTCATACTATCAAAATAAATTTATTTTGGGAGATAACAGATTGCATGCACCAAAATTCAGAATTTTGAAGAAGAAGAAAGTTGTGCATCCACCGTCTCGGTTAACCATTTATTTGAATCTGATATTAACCTTATTGGTTCTGATATGATCTTATTTAGATCTGATCTGATATTTCTTATTTTAATATATCAAATTCATAATCTTTCAGTACTCCTTGTAGTTGTTCTCATCAATGGTGTGAAGAAACAAGTACCGCAAGTCTCCTACAAAACTGTTGCTAGGGATTTGATTCCATTTCACAGTTTTGGATCTGTTTTGAACCTATTTAGATCTGATTTACTTTCTGATATGATATTATTTGGTTCATATTTTAAAATCCAGGAGCTTTCATTCATGCTTGTAGCTTCTCTCGCCAATTCTGGTGTGAAAAATCAAGTACCGCACTTTCTCTTCAAAACTGCTGATGGGGATTTGGTGTTAGTTTCCTCATATGAGGTTGCTGATATTTTATTATGTGATTCATTAGCTATTTCAGAAGCTATATCAGACTATGGAGCTCAAGCATTCACTCTCAACAGTCCCAGTGTTTCTCTACCATTGATCACGTGCTCATCTCCTCACAGAACCGGTAAAGAGGAAGATTTTCTGCATCCACCTAGACACTTGCTCCTAACACTTGGGGATGTTCTTACCACTCATGTTTTGCTGTTCATGGCTGCAACATATCAGTTTCTTGAGTGTTCCTCACATGTTATGAATCCTCAAGAACCTTTTCTCACTTATCATTTGACTTCAGCTGCTCTACATGGGTCCAGTCTTCATCCGGTAGCTGTCAATATTTCTGATTTAGTTGAGCATATCAATATTCTTCCAAAGAGGAAGATTCCTCCAGACATAATGATGGAGAGGTTCACATGCCAGGCCCCAGGATACCTGTGCACAGAAGAACCAGATTGATCATGATTCTACCTGCTTAATTAGAGGGGGGTATTTTTTTCCCATGTGGTTTTTTCCCCAGCACCTTGTTTTTGAGCAGTTATTGTACTTTACTTGATGTAATGGGTGACCTATGGTCTTAGTTACCAGGGCCCACAGATTTTCCAAGTTAGCATTCAGGGGGGGTGTTAGGATTATTAATCCTCCCTTGTCCAATTTGGTCATATGTCTAAATCGGGAGTCCATCCAGTCTATTTATAGTCATTAACACCATTGGGTCCACTTGGCCTAATTGGGGCACATGTTTCAATTACTAAAATGTGGGGAACACTAATTGAGGCTCATTGCCACTGATTGCACTTGATTGCATCAGTTTAGGAGCCTCCTAGACCAATCCCTACAATTTAGGAACCACTGGGAATGTCGAAACCAACCAAGGTCAGTTCAGTTCAGTTAATGACTAGTCAAGCTAAGTTAGGAGCCAGTTACATTCAGTTCTAGTCCTCTACATTCAGTTAGTGCTAGTTTTACTTGACTGCACTCATGAGGGGCGCATTTCTCACCTACCACAGTCATTTAGCCTTAGTCAACATTGAATGTAACACTTGAGTAGTGTTTTAGAACTCCTATGAACTCTGATTATGGTTTAAACAATGTAAGTTAACTACGGAGTCCTCCAATAGTGATTTAGACAAGGTCTTAGTTACCTACAGTCAAGTAGAGTATAATCAATTCGAATTTCCTCATGTGGATTCGAATTGCTTGTGGCTATTAAAGCCATTGTACTTCATTGCAATTATTATCTAATTACTCTTTGATTAATGAAAAGCATTCACAGCACCAAGCCATTTTGCACTGTTTCATTCTTCAATAACTGAGTAAATTGTGCAATCTATCATGTGAGTTGTGTGTTTGTCCACAGATCTATGTGAGATTACTTCAACTTGATGCTTGCTTGAAAATTTTTATAGAATACTGCTTCTAGTGGACCTAGGGTTTGATAGAGAAACCCTAATTTTTCAACTTAGGTATCTTTCATATCTGATTGGATAGAAAGATGCACCTCCACAAGGCGAGCTGAGCAGCATACTCATTTTCCCAAAATTGTGAACAGAACTGCAAAATATCTGATGCCCTAGTTTTCCCCCAATAGCAATGTTAGGTCAAAATTAAAAATACACAAGATGAATAACTTATTCCATAGAAATATGCTCCCTCCTAGGGTGAGTTTTATATTCCTCCTTTTTCAACCGATTGGTGGAGAGAAGTGCCCGGAACAGGAAGCCCTAGTTTTCTTCAATTTTTTCTGCAGGATTTCCTAATATTATTTCTGTTGTATCACCTAAATTCCCACTCCTCTAGGTCTCAAACTTAGTAAAGGTATCATGTTCTGTCTTCTTTCCAACCCCACAGTTTAGAGCAAAATTGGTTTCACCAAGTGGGACTTATGTGAATTTTACCAAGGTGACGTATTTCAGGACTATTCAGAATAGAGAACTTGTACGGACTTCCACGTATCCCTATTTCAACTTCAGGGTATGACCATTTTCCCACAGAATATATAGTCTGTACCCTATCTACAACAACTTTCTAAATTTTATTTGGACATTCCTATCTCTAGATATAGCAATTATCCCTAGGTCACCTATTTAAGGATGAATTCAGGGAGAGGCTGGAACCCTAAGTTGGAGGAATCATATCTCCTATATTATAGTGAATATAAGGATGAAAATTTTACACATGGTACAAAAGGACTTCATCATCATCCTATAAACTTTTCAATTCTTGATCCTTATCCAATATTGATTTATAGAGAAAGTCCCAACATGACTAGTTTTTATGTCTTCTAGGGTTTTCAAGCATGAAACCCTAATCTCCAGTATTTGTAGTTGTAGTAGTGTTTCAACTTCACAAAGAATTATTTTAGAGTATCTATGATACCATGTTAAGTTTTTAATGGTTGTACAAGGTCTAGTAACATTTAGCATCATAACATGATCTTTAACCAATAACAAAGTGGGCATTTGGTGCTAGGGTTCTACGCATGTTAGGGTTCTGCGCCGGCACGTTCTGGCAAGCCTTTTGCACCTCTGGGAGGAAGTTGTGCAGTTGGTCCCTCTCGATGAGTTAGAGGCTTTCAGATCTATGATCACAAGCAGATCCAAGACCATTCAGCCCCCTCCCCCACCCCCCGATTCCCAAATTTGTGAAGAAACTAGAAGAAGTACCTATCATTGAACTTCCTCCACAGCACCCCATGCATGTGGTTGTCTCTCTAGTAGATTGGGATTTGGTTGGCCATTTCATAGAGCTCTGGCCCTATCCTAAGTCCATGGACAACTGCATTCAAAAACATTAAAGACCCTTGATCTCCAACAGCGTTACATGCTTATCCAAATTATTGCCAAAGAAGACCATGATCTGATCTTTTGAAGTGGGTCGTATTTCATGGATCACCAAGGACTATATATTAATAGATGGAATCCAAAATTTGATCCAGCAGTGGATGTCCCCAAGGCCGTCCCGGTCTGGGTCTGTCTCCCCAATCTTCTGATTCATTGCTGGACTTCCTCTTCCCTGCAAGCCATTGGAAACAAACTTAGAAAGTATATTGATAAAGCTCACCCAAAAGAGAATTATTCATGTGCCAGAATTTGTGTAGAAGTAGATCTGGAAGTAGGGCTTCCTGAAGCCGTCAAATTAGCAGTTGGAGAATGGAAACACTACCAAAAACTAGACTACGAACAACTGCCTTTCAAGTGCCTCCATTTCCATGACTATGGACACTTCCAAAAGAGATTCCCTAAGAAGTCGATTGACCTTGAAAGAGATCAGGAGGAAGGATGGATCCAGGATAAACGATCCAAATCCAATACAAGGCAGGCCTATAAAAAGGCTGAGAAACCCCCTGTCCCCCTAAAGATTGATGTTTCCCCCTCCAACCGTAGCTCCGATCATGGCACCAGCTTAGCTCTGGCTGTTGATGCCCCGGATCCTAGAAATGAGGAGATGCCTGTTGAGGAAGATGGGATCCCCCTAATCCCAATCCCTAAAACCGTTAGCCCGTCTAAAAAAGAAATAAGCTAGGAAGTAAATAGCATCCCTGAATCACCGAATCAGCCATTAGATGAAGAGGTCGAGGAGGAGGAAGAAGGAGAAATTGGACAGATGCAACCCCCCCCCCTGAAAATAAAATCCAAGCAAGGAAGAAAGACGGACAAGGAGTGAAGAGAAGAAGCCACCTACAAATACAAGATTATGGGAGCGCAAGTCACCCTTGAAGCCATGATAAACTCCAAAAACACAAGGCAAAAAGGGTAGCCTAAAGAGGCTACCAAAACCCCTAAAAGTAAGTAATGAAAATTGTCTCCTGGAACTGTAGAGGATTAGGAAACAAAAAACAATTGGAGTCCATGAGAGACCTCATTCGCATATCAGGTCCTGATATCTTGTTGATCCAGGAGACAAAATGGAGGAAGAATGCTTCCTCCAGTCTGCTCACCTATTCTGGAAGAATGGTGAGGGCCTGGCTAAAAGCGCAAGGGGCGCTTCTGGTGGAATAGGCACTTTATGGGAAAAAGAGGCCTTTAACTTAATCCATTCCATTTCAAACACTCACTGGATCCTGTCCATTCTCCTTCACAAAGAATCAGGAACCCAGGTAAGCATTTTCAATATCTATGTTCCTGTTTTGTTGATGGAAAAAATATATTGATGGCAAAGCATTCAAGACTCTCTTTCTTCCCAAAACCCGATAAACATTATCCTTGCAGGGGACCTTAATATCACTCTTAATGCCAAAGAAAAAAAAGGTGGCTCTATAGTGAGAGATCCCTTAAGAGAGACTGTGGAAAATGCCATGAGGGATCGGGATCTTGAAGACATAAAGCCAGATCGAGGCAACTTCACATGGTCTAATAGAAGAATCGAACTAGGCCATATTGCTTCCAGACTCAACAAGTTTTTAGTCCAACAATCCTTTGCTATTCTTGGTTTCAGATCAGGCTCTTTGATCCTTCCCTTCAGCATGTCGTACCATAAGCTTATCTCGTTGGACTTGACTGAAGAAAAAAACTTAGGTCCTATCCCCTTCAGATTCAACCCCTGCTGGATTAGTCAGGATGGGTTTAAGGATCTTATCGATTCAATTTGGGCTAACCCAGTCTCTGGTTCCCCATTTTATGTCTGGGAAGAGAAACTAAGAAGACTCAAAAGGGCTCTTAAGGCTTGGGAAAAGACTTTAAAATCCCCCTCTGCCAACAGACTCGAAGCCCAATACAATTTGGATAACCATCAAATACTGCAAGAAGAATAGCCGATCGACCACTCTAGCCTGGAAAAAGAAGCCAACCTTCACCGTATCCTCCAAGCTTCTTGTAGGAACAAGGAAGAGAACCTTAGACAGAAATCTAGATGCCTTTGGCCCAAAGCTAGAGTTCAAAATACCAGCTTCTTCCATAAGCAAGCGGAGGGTCGAAAAAACTTCAAAGCTGTAAAGGAAATCCAGATTCAGGGTCAATCAATCAAGGAGTTCAAAGAAATAAAAAAGGAATTCCATGACCATTTTCAAAAGGTTTATTCTGAAGAAGTCCCTCATCCTCCCCCCCTGGGTCCATCCATTCTTGACTCGGTCCCCCTCTTGCTCTGTCACTCCTCAAATAGAAAGCTAACCGCTCCGATTTCTAAAAAAGAAGTAAAGAAGGCCCTGGCGGCCATGGAGCCCGACAAAGCACCGGGACCGAATGGATTCACAGCCATATTTCTCAAAGTGTGTTGGAAAAACATCAAACATGATTTGGTTAAAATGGTTCGCAAATCTCAGGCTTGTGATAATATTGGAGGGAGTACCAATTCGGCCTTTCTTTCCCTCATCCCCAAAGAGAAAGGAGCCACTTACTTTAATAGATCCATGCCCATTTCTTTATGCAATATTGGATACAAAATAATAGCCAAGGTAATAGAAAATAGGATCAAAGCGGTGCTGCCTGCAATCATACCTAAAAACCAAGGAGGCTTCGTCAAAGGGAGGCACATTGCCGACAATATTATTTTGGTCCAGGAAGCAATCCACTCAAGCATCAGGCATCAGGAAAAAGGTATGGTCATAAAACTTGATTTAGCAAATGCCTTGGATAGACTTAGATATGATTTTTTGTTCCAGGCTATGCAAAGATTTGGCTTCGACCCCGCTTTCATCAGATGGATCCAAGCCTGTATCAAATCCCCTAGGATCGCCCCATTGGTAAATGGGCAAGAAACAAATTTCTTTCAAGCATCCCGGGGGCTCCGATAAGGTTTCCCGCTCTCCCCCATGCTCTATGTTATTCAATCCTCTGTGCTCAGCTTTCAACTAAACCTCTGTTAACAAAACAATGAGCTTCTTGGGCTTCACATTGCACGAGGTGTCAAGGATGTGAATCACGCTCAGTTTTTCAATGACACAATTCTCCTGGGGGAAGCAAGTGTGATTTCTGAAATACTGTTCAAAAGGGAGCTAGACCTGTATCAAGAAGCTTCGGGTAGTCTTATCAACTATAACAAGAGTCAAATCCTTAGTTGGAACTACAACCCTAGAGATCTGGTGGACATTAGCAGAATCCTTGGCATCAATGGTAAAACTTAGTGGGAGGATTTCAAATACTTGGGGGTCCCTATATTCAAAAACACCCTGAAATCCTCCTCCTTGCTCCCTCTAATTGATCAAATTTAAAACAATATTAGCACCTGGGGATCAAACTAGTTGAACACAGCCGGGAAGGTTGTTCTCATAAAAGTAGTCTTATCTAGTATCCCGATTTACCAACGCTCCATTTTGCTCGCTCCTAAAGGTGTACTGGCTAGTATTGAGTCATTACTTAAAAAATTCCTTTGGAAAGGGGGGAAGAAAAATGAAGAGAAATTCTCTCTGGTCAGTTGGGAAAAAGTGACCAAGCCTTTGATGCAAGGCAGGCTGCAAATTAGATAGTTGGCTCTGCAAAATTTAGCGCTAGGATCCAAACTCCTTTGGAATATTATCTCTAGTAAGTTGTCATGGTGTAAAACGACCCTCTGGGAAAAATACTTTTCAAATAGCCGTCTAAGGTGCTTGGACAACCCCACATGTGCCCGTAAGGGCTCTGCCATCCTCCCTATTCTTATTAAATATCTTCCCTTCTTCTCTTCTTAGATCACATGGATCCCTGGGAATGGAAAACAAATCAAGGTTTGGGAGGATTCGATCATGGGTGGCCCCCCACTAGCCCAAAGTTTGGGAATGTGGAATCTCAAATATTACATGCATAGCAGGACCTTGACTACAATTTGGGACATATCATATTGGAATCCTGATGGTTCTTAGAAGAAATAGGAATTCCCATGCCCAACGCATTTGGAATGTGATAAGGGGCAACTCCTTAGATGCTTAAAAGGGAAATCCCATGAATCCATTACAACCAAAGATTCGAGAGTATGGGGGAACAGGTCTGGTAATTACACCACCTCAGCTGGATACAAGCTACTCTCGTGCACCAGAAATAATGAGAATCCATCCATCTAGAAAAGCATCTGGGCTGCCAAAAGCCTTCCTAAAATAGACTTCTTCATGTGGACGATTATTCATAACAAAATCCTCATTGGGGATAACCTAAAGAAAAAAGGTTGGGAAGGCCCAATGAGATGTCCCTTCTACCTCAACAATGAAGAAAATGTTGAGCATATTCTCATCTCCTGTTAGTTCTCTAGAGATGTATGGAAAGCATCTCTTCCCCAGAAGTTTGTGCTCCACTTGGCAGCCTCCCAGATCTCTTTCTTCATTGGGCCTCCAAAGCTCCCTTCAGTATCAACTCAAAAAGAACCAAATTGTGTTGGATGGTGCTTCCAAACGGTCATTATTTGGAAGATTTGGCTGGAAAGAAACCCTTGAATCTTCAGAGGGAAAAAAGTGAAAGCTAAACAGGTTGCTTCAAAAGTTCATGGTTTGCTGGGAGATTTTTTGTCCCAGCTTTGGAGCAAGCCCCACGCCATTCCCCGTGACAATGTTGGTTGGCTGAATAGGTTGGCTCCAAATATCCATTTGGATTACCCGAGGCGCAAGGTTGGGAAAGCATGGGAGATAAGGATGGAGGAAAATGAGCTCAAATCTTGGCTAAGGTCTCTGAAGAGGAAGGTTATGTTCACGAACAGAGCCTCTAAAGGTGGGGGGGGGAGTTTTTTTCACTCCAGAAGGACTCTTGGAATCCATGTTCTCCTAGGGACTAGGTGCGGACAATAATAACATGGTCGAGGCCCTGGCACTATGGCAAGGGATGACGATCACCAAGACCCATGGAATCACCGTGCTTTCTGTTCTCGAAGACTCTAGAATTATTATTCAAGCATTAAACAAGAATCTTATTCTGAATCAAATGCATCTAAAGCAGCTAATCCACAAAATCAAGGTCCAAGCCCTCACCTTCAACAAAATTGATTTTTATCATGTGTTGCAAAAAATAATAAAGATGCAGACCAAGCAGCAAACTTGGGCTCCTCTCTTAGCCCCAGGGAGCTAATTATCAATGGTCTGGGATCGTTCTACTTCCCCCCATAGGAACGAGGCTGATTCCCTTTGGCCCCCCCTCTCGTGGGCCCCACCGAAATGGTTGGAATCGTGCCTTCATGATGCAAGGACAGGTGGAAGCAAACGAGCACGTGGCTCACGATCGGAGGAGTGGGATTAAATGCGCACCTTAGAGCCGTCTACTCACCTGGTGCGAACAATATGGATGTCTCGAAGAAGTTGGGGCATTTGAGCGATTACATGGCTGCTTTTAATGCTCGTACGATGGGAGATACGATGTTGGCAGAGTCCTTGTGTGCTAATGATATCATACAGAGGAGGAGAATGGATGGGTGCTATTTCAGCATTACCTGCAAAGTTAAAAACAAGATTTTACAGAAGCTCTACTATCGTCTGGTGAATGAGAAGGATTTTTTGTTGATTAGAATGGAAGTCGGGTCTGCTTCCTCCAGTGCGTCCTCTACCTCAAAGTCCGTGGAGGCGATTATCACGAAGATGAAACAAGATTTCAGATTGCTGCAGAATCAGGTCAATGCAATTGATAGTGAAGGTGGTCGGAGACTGGACAATGTGGGTAAATACCTAGCTCATCTGTGGAGGAAGATTAAGCACAAGGTAAAGTGGTCTGAAAATGCGGTAATTGGGCTGATAACGGAGCTGGAAATTAAGGTAGATAAGCTAGCCGTCAAACTCGTCAAGCAAGAAACTACTCCTGATCCAGGTTTCTCACCCAGCTCTGATGGGAAGTTTAATTGAGTTTTATAAACTATTTTTGTAATGAATGACTCGTTTGCTATTTCCTATATAAACCCCTTTGGACCTTCGAATAGGATAGTCCTGGCAATTACTTAGCCAGTTAGTTTGAATTTCTGACTCCGCTACTGTTTTCTAAAACGTTCAGTACCACTTTGCCGCTTTCACAAGGGCATATTTAGAATTTTAACACCTATATTTTTGCTCCCATAAGAACGTAAGTCAAGACTTGGATTTTCTTCTGTCGTTACCTCAAGGGCATTTTGTAACTCTGGTTTTGCTTGGTGGTTACACCACCCCTCTAATATAATATAACCGTTATTGTCAAAAAAAAACATTTAGCATCATAACATCATAACCATATGCAAAAGGATCACTAAAATATAGATAAGCACAACCACACAAGAGAACACAAATATTTATCCTAGGAAACCGTCATGGGGAAGAAAACCCAACAAAACTTCCTCTATATAGATGTATCAAAAGTACAAAGACAATACCCAAAACAGGTTCTCCTTCTCCCAGCAGATATGTCTCTCTCTCTCCTATGCGTTATACACAAGTGAGTGTGTGTTCAAATGAGGAACACAACTCCTCTATTTATACTCTTTTTGTCACTTGACTTTTACCCTAACAAGTCAGTCCCAACAAACTTACTGGGACGAATTCACCTAGGAAGACCCAAACAAATATTATATTATATTCAAGAGGGTATTATTGACCCGACTTACAATGGAGGTCATACCTCATTACTATATGATGACTAAATACAATAGTAACATCCCGACGAAGGAATAAAACATCTCTCATGGGTTACATCAGTAAAATACATTTAGGATGTTCTTTGAAGTTACAATATTTCAACAAAATGTTAGGGTGCTACCCTAACCCCCCTAGTTTAGGATTTAGTCAACTAATGTATGTGACCTTCTTTCTTTGAATATGATAGACTATATAGTAGTGAATAATCATTAATGTAAAGAGTGTGTGTTTGTTAATTAAGCCCCACTAGGTAGTTTGTACCCAATCAAGTATAGAACCACAAGTAGTTAGGTTTTTGGTTGTAGGAAGCATATATAAAGAGCTATGATGCCATGGATTCCTTTTTCAAGTATTATTGTAATTGAATCTCTTGTAATGAACATTGCTTTCTAACTGATTATCATAAATACAAGGATTTATTCTACATCAATTTCTCTACTTTGTTGTCCCCTATTTGGTTATTATACTCTATAATTTATGGTTTCTCTCATCATAAATCTACGTATTTCCTTTCTTATTCTGATTTTAAGGGTTAAGAACACTACATATTCGTAGTATATCAAGATCTTACAATACCTTGAAATTTATCCGATAGGAATGTGTTTTGATTGAAAACTACTAATAAATAGTTTTATTACGATTCAATGGATCTGCTAGAGATTGAGCACTAGATTTAAAATATTTTTTATTAGAATCTTACCTCACTTGAATCAATCTGATAGACAAACTGCTCAATTAGAAAATAAATCTAGTAATGATATGATTAATATTAATATATTTCGTATTCTCTCTTTCTATTTCTAATAATAATATTAATATATTTTTTAAGGTCGTGACTTACCCAGACACCAATTTGGTGTATGATACCCCCTTGTTTATTAGAGAAGGCTCCCCTCCATGCAACAATTTTATTTCTAAAGTATACAAGGGTTTCATACCCTACGCCCCCCATATTTGAACCTATGACCTGCTAGGAGGAAACCCATGTGCTTAATTGTTAGGCTCACTTAGGCTATACAAAATAATAATAATAATATAATTCTAAGGTCAAGACCAAGCCAGGCACTAAATTGGTATTTGACACCCACATGTTTGTGGGAAAAGGGATGTCTCTGCAAAATGATTTGATTGCTAAAGTCTACGGAGGTGTACATAGCATACCCGTCAGACAATCAGTCGACATGATTTATTAGAAAATATTCATTATCTAACCACCACTGCAAAAGAAAAAGGTTACAAGAGTGAGAATGCTAGGATTACTCTTATGAAAAATGGTAGTTAATAGATTCACTTCCTATCAACATATTCAATTCAGCTTTATTACTAAACATGTACATGGTTACTTACCAAATTGATATGCAAAGATAGTATATTGTATACTTGGTTAAAAGTAGTGGAGCTCATTCCCATACAATGCAGATTGAGCGTAGTTTTGTAAATTGGTTAGACACCCTTGATCGACTATTAGAGTTCGTTATTATCCATGATGTAATTAGAGTTCTTGAATGGAATAAATGGGATTTGACTCTTCTTATGGAAATCTCTATAGGAAAAAATAAATAATATATTAATTATTTCAATATTGGAAATGCTATTATGAAATAGAATTGTTATTAGTGAAATAATGAAATGGCATTTAAAATTAATTCACTCATACTCTCTGTTGAACATATCAGTTAATAGAAATCCTATTTGAGTTCAATTACATTCAAACCATTCAAATTTCTACACAAAAACAGCTTCCATGTTCACACTATATGCTTAGATTTGTTTAAGTCAAATATTCCATACCTAGACGGCATGTTCTAGGAAGATTCATTGTCATGTTGGGTTAATCAGTTGATAGTGTCATAATAGAATATACCTTCACTAAAAGAAATGATTCGTAACTCAATTGACACTAACACTTTGAATGGAGTGGCGAGTGTGGGGATACTCCTTAATCTTGCGGGAACTTAACAAAGTAACTACTTGGGGTTTACAAAAGGATTCCAACTATTAAGCAAAGGACTATGCATTATTCTAGGGAATTTGAGTTACTTCTTTATTAAAAATATGGAAAATGATGGTGTTTGGGACTCGCTATGATCATACAACATTTGTACTTCAATTCTTTTCTTAAGGATAACACCCTGGCATATATTATCAAGTGAATAAGGAAATAAATGCAAGGTATAGAGGAGGTTTGTTTCAACCATATTCTTCATTCCCTCAACACTAATGATAATCATCTAACCAGCTTATCCACTAGGTTGGATGAAGGAAGATTAAAAAATAAAGGGGCATTAACCTTCAACCCCATCCCTTAAATACCATTTAATCTCATGCTTATGAATTATGCTATGGGAGGGTGATGTCGCATCGGTGTTAATGCACATAAGGGATAAAGAAACAAATCATTTTGGATAGTATGCGCTTCACACATTCTTTAGGTTCAACATAATTTAGGTTATCAAGCAATGGGTTCCATCAATGTGGATACATTTGGGATTTCACTCTACTAGTAAGTCCTGTGTATGGTCTCTTGTTGTAAATACTAATCAGTCTCAAGCTTCTGTATTGCTCACTAGGTCACTTGATATGAGTTTTAGGTCCACTTTCTCCTCAATTATATGTACTTATATTCATAAGAATCGGTTGATGAATGTTGATCTCCTAGATACCATTCTATATATAGACTTGGTAGGTTTCTCTGCCACTTGAAGGTCATCTATGTATGCTTCATTTTCAACTAATATCTTGAAAATTGACATTGTTTTATATACTTTTATTTTTAATAGAATAACCACTTTTATATTAAAAAAGAGATTAGAAATTTACAACTTTCCATTATAACTAAATTAAAATATTATATTTTTAATTATTTTATATTCTTAATATTATGTATTAAAACTAAAATTATATATAAAATACAAATAACTATCATAATATTAAGAAGAAAAAAATTGAACTTTACAACTTTTTATGTTATGCTTAATTAATTTACATTCGTAAAATAATTTTACATTTTGTTAAACTAACTTTAACTAACTAATTTATTCAAATAGAATAATTGTTATGACAAATTGATTTTAGGCTAAGTTTGACCACAATAGATTCTTGGACAGATGAGTTTGCACTCTACCAGCATTAAACTATTCCAAAGTTTGAATTTAATTTTTATTATTTTTAAAAATAATAAAAATATAATTATGTAATGACGTCTTCCCGTTATTATTGCAAGTTAATAGGATGTAGGTCAATACATAAATTTGATGTTGTATTGGTACAAATTCATTTATGACTCAATATATATAGTTTAGTTTTTACATCTCTTGACACTCCAGATTTCTGGAGGGGAACAAATTATCATCTTAATGTCTCTTCTTGGATCTGCTTAGGAAATACTCTGAAGTATCTTCCTCTTTTTTTTTCTTGGTAAATCTGGATTACCAGGAACAATTGTATTTTTGAGGATTCGAAGCCTGATATACACTATACTGTTCTCTTCATCAAGAATCAATTACAGCTCTATCCGGTCAAATTGCAGATGAAAAACAATAGGAGAACTATTGGATCAGCTCCTTGTCTGACTTTTCCAGCAGGCTTTTTTGATGGGGCTTCAGCAAATCATTTTTGTGGCGTCGGTGTTCATCTTATGCTCAGTGATGAACACTATTTTTGCTTCAAGCTGGGAGTTGGCTTGAGCACTAATACTAGATCAGAACTGCTGGCCATGTGGACACTCCTTCACTGTGCTAAACTCATGGGCCTGCCTTCTTTACATATTCATGGGGATTCTGCTGTCATTATCAACTAGTTCAATCATAGATCAACATTTTCTTTACTTTCTCTTGATGGGTGGTGTCAATGTATTAGAGAATTGGAAATTGACTTCATCCAACTCTCTGCCATTCACATATATATAGAGCACAATACATTGGTTGATTGCTTATCCAAAGAAGCATTAACATTGGCTCAAGGCCAACTTCAGTGTGTTGAATTCACCAATGGTGAACGTATTGAACAAGGTATTTTTTATCTTTTCTAGCCCTTGCACTTGAACTTTCTGTGTTGTTATCTTTGAACATCCTTTGGATGATGACAGTGATGAGTCACATATCTTCCTAGCAATATTCAGGTTATTGCTTCTATGGATTAGCTATCCAGTTATTGTATCATCTCTCCTTATATTGAAGGGTATGAAGCGGATGTAGTCTTCTCTCCTAGCTTGTATCTCACTTTGAAGTTTCAACGCACTTGAACACGAGCTGTAAACAACAGTATGGATAATCCCTCATGTATGAGCCCTTTTGTAGCAGATATTGCAGCCACTCTTGCTGATGTACCCCTTGAACACAGCACATGTTGGCGATGTAATTGTTCCCTTTGATTTCAATGAAATAGCAAGGAACAGATATTCTCCCCTGGAAAAAAAAAATTAGTTTTCACAATAATAACATAAAAATAGTTAGATCATGTTTTTCACCAATTAGAAAGTAGATAAATAGATAATTAATATATTTAAAAATCATAATTTTTCAATTTATAAAATTAAACATTAATATACCGTTTCAAATAATTAAAAGTCAAATAAAGTTTGACTATAGATTAATTATTATATAATCTTAAGACATATAAAAATATGCTAAGCGCTTTTAGTTTAATGAGTAAAATGGAGAGCCCACAAATTGCTCACCAAAACATACGTCTCCTTTGAAGTTGTGGACAAAATTTTTAGGTGAAGTTTTAAATGAAAAAAATTATACGAAATAAAAAATATAAGTTATCATACAAAAAAGTTTTTAAAAAAAATAAAAATATAACTTATAGTAAGAAAATATATTTTTTTCATGATACTTATTTTACTTTACTTTATTAACATGTATTTGATGGGTATTTATATTTAAATTTTGTGACATAAAAACAAAATAATAAATAAAATTGATGAAATCAAATGCTATGGGAAAATTTACCATGAGTTACCAAACACATGGGCCATGTATAACTAACAATAAACATGTGTTAAGCTAACTACTAATTGTTACCAACTATTTTGTACAATAGTTGAACTTCCTATTGAGCATGACGAATGCTCATCTCCAGAGTTCAGAAGTTCAGTGTGCTCAAGAGTTAGCCAGGTTTTTGCTAGCCTTTTTAATTTTTGTAAATACATGTTCATACTCCTTGGGGAAATTGTAAAAAATGTCTTAGCATTTAATTTTTTATAAACGGCTCGGCTTCCCGGACTTAAGCATCAAGCTGAGTAGCCCAGAGTGTTTTTTCCCTTGGTTATTATTGATTGTTGAACAAACGACTAATAATTTCTGAGTTTTTCACTCACACCTCCAAAACTGGGGTAGTTGTTTTGGTGTTTCGGCCTTGGGAGGTTATTAGAGCATTCGTGTAAATGTTTTTCATTATGCTAAGTATTCAAATTGAGTCTTATGAACATGTACTAGGTCCCCCTAGAATTTTGTTTGATTCCAAGAACAATAATTTTCCTGTATTTAAGTCATTTTTTAATGGTTTAAATGGAAAAATTCAAAATGTAAAAAATGTGTGATCGGGGGTCCGTTTTCGGCGTGGTTGGGCTCATTTTCAAGTCCAGAGCAGCATTTTTACCCTAGTGCCCATTTTCTCCAGGTTCCAGGTGATTATGTCGCCTCTGGAAACCATTTTATTCATTTTGGCATTTAAATGCTAAAAAGTGACAAAGTCAAAAATCTAAAAAGATAAAAAAAAAAATGCATGTGGGGCATATTGGTGTGCGACCCTCTTCCACATGAAGACATCTTAGAACTTTGGTTTGAAATTAAATTTTGAATTAAGTTACAAGAGAGGGTAACGTGGAGCATGAGGACTCACGCTTATGTGGAGTTGGTGATGAGTGGGATTGGGGGACCCATCCACTCATAAGATATTAAATAAACCACGGCATATACCAATACATGCAAATGGTTTCAAGTTAGTGGTGACGTCAATACAAACTTGGAGCTCATGCTAGCTTGTTTGGTGGGTGCGAGTGGGTTGTGTGGTCCCCTCCCCACGTGTTGGATTGTTTTTTTCTTTGGTTATATCGAGTGGGAGCTAAACTTATGTTATGAACCATTCATCAAATCAATAACGCCAATTCCAATGTGTTGTACCATTCGCATAAGGAAGAGGCTCACGTGTGGCTTGTTTGATTAAGGTTTTGGGTGATGTGGCTCCTGGGTTTGAGTTGGTAGCAAAGGTAGCATCTACCTCTCTAGTTTCAATATTAATTAGCTTCGTTAAACTTACTCTTCAGTTCACTTCAAGCTCAGTTCAACTTGACTCTCTCCTTAGTTCATAAATTCCCCCCTGGGGCTAGGTTTTGTTATAAATAAGAGATCTCTTCTCCCTTTTCAGGGTGGATGATTTTGCAGAGGACCTCTGCCCATATGATTGTAATTTCCTATCTTTCTTATGAATAAAATTGAGTCTTTGGAGGAAAATTTAATAGTGCAAGAAATTTCGTGGTGAATATTCGGCTTATAATCGAGGTGATATCTGTGTGGCTATTTTATTATTTATGCATGATGTGTTATCTAGCTTAGAAGGTTATATTCTAATCCATAGAGTAGGAATTTGAAGTTTCAACTTGCTTGCTTATGTGTAGTTATGCACGATCTAAGAATTGCATGTTGTATTCAGTTATACTTATGCTTTTTGGTTCTTGTTTGGTTTATGCATGCTAGATCTAATCATTGGCTTGAAGGGTATTGTAGTTTTGCAGATCACCAAACACGAAGTAGAGATCGGAGCTCAGTTGCATCTTATCTCTCTTCACTCTATTTTTCTAATGTTTCTTGTCCCACATATTCCCTCCATGCTCAAATTTATTCAAGCTTGGGCTTGAAGTCTTCCTTATCCATCCTCAAACTTCAAAAATATTGTTTTCCAGTTACTTTTGTTTTGTTTCATAACAAGTATATCTAAGTGTTAAATCTTATCCTTTCTATCTCTTGTTATATAGATATAAAAGTTTTTTCAAGTTTATCTTACCAAAAGCTTAGATCTAACTTTGTTTAGTCTTAGTACTTGAAGTAGCATATTATTCCTATCAATTGCAAGTACTAGAGCTTAAAGTTTCATGCATTTTGGGCTAACATGCAAGATTTTTTTTGAGTTTTTTGTTGGCTGGTTTTTGTACTCATCTTTCAAGAAAGAAGAGTTTTGGAGACGCATGCAAAGACTTGAACCATAAAAAGGGCTCCTTCCAACCCCCTCTCCCAATCTCCCACTTCTTCTCTACCCATTCTTCAAGTTTTTGGAAACTTTTTTGAGCCTAACTCCAAAGGACAAAAAGTATTCCTCAAAAGAAAAAAAGGATATTGTAACAAATTATTAGAGAGCAAGTGGGATAAAGGCTCCCACACCCCACTTCCTCCATTTGGGGGAAGCCTGTATCGTCCCTTGTTTTCCATGTTCTTTGTTTTTTGCATGCATAATAATTCTTTAGAGTATATTAGTCTTTTTTGCTTTCATAAAAAGAAAAATCTTTGTTAGTATAGTTGTACTTTCAGCCTTTCTAGTTTTATTCAATTGCCAAAATAAATACTTACCCCACGCTCTCCCGAATACCCCGAAAGGGTGAAAGATATTCGTGGTAGGATTCATTAGAAAATATTTCTTATATTTATTTGTTCTTAAAATTTTAAAAATCAATCCGACCGTTGCTTTCCCAAGTACCCGAAAGGTGAAAGAGACTCTTCGGTCGTCATATAAACAACTCATTGTTATGTCTCTAATAAAATAAACCAAGACTCCTTACCCGTATGGTCTACACCGCTGCAGCGTGTCTGATTAGTTGGTTGTATCAGAAAGGGATACAAGTTACTAGATTTAATAGGAAAATCCACACAAGTCATGTTCTCGAGAACTTGGGAGGTTGCAAAGGGTAAGCACTATAGATTCAGGGGGCTACTCCAAGCAGGTTCATCCTCGCCCCGTTGGACTCTTGGTATTACTGCTTTAGCACTCAGTTCGAAGGGACTTGACTTGTTGGGCCAAACCCACAATTAACCCACGCCCTTAATTATTAATTTAATAATCTAAAATTTACCAACCGAGGCATTGCAATAATTTCACTGAGACTACACTCGTAACCCACATTTGCAAGCACTCCTTTCATTTTGGCACTAGTCTATTATGTTCTTTTTGCGTAAGTGAATCACACAATGTGTCATTGAATATTGTGTATCTGATTTGAGTTAAAGTGTTGCTAAGGTTAAATCTTGTTTGCAGTAATTGGTAATCTTTAATTTTATTCTATTCATATTAATTCCTAGATTTAGCCTTTTCTTTCATAGACTAAAAACCATATATTTTCTTCTAATAGGGACCACCCCCCTTGGCTTCATTACGAAATATCCTAAACGGATGAGCTGGGATCAGATGACAGCACCTGGTTATTCGCTTTCCCCCAAGGCCACACATTTCCTGCTTGGGAAACAATAGTCCAAAATAGTTATGCTGACGGTGTGCATTCGGTGGACAACATCTTTGGCGTCGTTGTCAGGGACAAATATTTTTGTTCCTGGATGACTTTAACATTAGTTTTTTTTTCCTTTCTTGATATATTTTTAGTCAATTGAACTCTCTGAAATTAGACTTCAATCCATCTAGAAACTCCACTGTCAAATAACTTACCAAGGTATTCAACTAGAAGAAACTCTAAAGGCTTACTCAATTTCATCCCTGAACCCGAACAGGTTTATAGGAGGAGATTGAATAAGCTAGCTTCTCGTAGGATCCTTGAGAATCTTGGATCTGAGTCTGTTCTAGACATCTGTAGTTTGTTTCAAGAAAATAATAATCAAATTTTTTTTTTTTGACATAATGGGTGAGTATTTTACTCAACTCGACTTCTCTCAGATAGCAAGTCAACCCCATCATCTTCCAAACAAAGTTGTAGAGAAGCTCCCTATGTTCACTGGCACTGATGCCATCACTTCCACCATGCATCTCAGAAGTTTCTCCATATGTGTTAATTCCCTCATCAGTGATCATGCACATCAACATGATGATTTCTACATGAAACTTTTCACTTTTTCCTTGGATGGAGGGGTTGGTGATTGGTACAGCAATTTACCAAACAACACCTTTGCTACACTTGAAGCTTTCAAGACTGCTTTCACTAACAAGTTTGGTGAAAAGAAGGAACCTAGGAATCAGCTCGCTTCTTTGACATACATAAAGAAGAAAGAGAATGAGACTATGGATGAGTTCAACCAAAGATTCATGTAACTATCCAATGCCATTCCTCCCACTTATAATCCACCTGCACCATCTATCTTGGTTTATTACATTGAAGCACTTACTAATAACAAACTACCACCCCGAAATGTATCCTAAATAAGAAATGGATTAGAAGTTAATTAAAATGTAATTAGCGTAGTTAATCACTTAAGGGAATTCCATCGAAAATCTTTTTCGACTGCATGCGAACCCATGTGAGGTAAACTGGTGTGGTTAACGATTTTGCACGGATAACGATGTGCAGTTAGGTAAAAAAATTGAAATTTTCATACACGGTAGTAACCATCAGCATATTTTTTGACCCATTTTGATTTTGCCCAGAACCTCCATCAGCGAATGTTTTGACCTATTTCGATTTGACCCAGAACCTCCATCAACAGATTTTTTGACCCATTTTGATTTTACCCAGAACCTCCATCAGTGGATTTTTTTGACCCATTTCAATTTTACCTATAACCTCTGATCAAACTAGACCGTCTGCCATGCTTGACCTCACTCACAAGCCCTTTAAGATAATCCTGTGAGCAAACCAGGTTCCTTCTTGAGAAAAACTAGCAAGATAACCCTGTGAACCATAGGTTGGTGGATCCCCTACATAAAAAAGAATCACTGATCAAATCAGATCGAACGCGATTCCAGATCAAATCAATTAGGATTGCATGGAAATTTTCTGAACGAAAGGTATAACGTTTTTTTATAGATATGGTTGTATTTTTGTTTGGGATTCGTTTAATGAATGTAATTGCTGAAAATCCATTTTTTTTCATTTATATATTTTTATAAGGCTTGTATCATTTATTTTTTAATTTATGTTGTACAATTTCATATCACATGCGATGCGATTCCAGATCAAACCAGATCAGATTGCATCAAATTTTTCTGACCAAAGACAATGTATGATGGTGCAGGATAAGTTTTCCACTATCATTTGTATTTCTATTTGAGATTCTTCATTTTTATATTTTTATAAGATTTGTAACATTCCTTTTCTAATTTCCATTGTACATTTTTTTTCTATCCAGTTTGGCTATAACAATTATTTACCAAATACTGTATATGCACAGAATCAATTTTACCCCCAGTTTTTTATGCAAAAATCTTATAGGACTCGAAATATTTTATTTTGTTGTGTATGCAACACCATAACCCTGGTTACAAGGAGAAAATAAATTAATGGTTCTTACCAAAGGTTAGTGTAGCATTTATATTGTGCCTATAGAGCTAGATTTTTTTTTTCACTGTTTATTTCCAATTTAGAGATCCCATGTGTAACTTGTGTGGCCCCTTTGGGAATCTTGTCATGATTGCAGATTATAAATTTTCATAAATTTAATCATGTTTAGTACATACCCTAATCCATTTCCACATAAAGAACGGAATTCGTTGCCTCCAGAAGTTGTGGAAGAAGCATTCCGAATACTTGCAAAAGAGGATGCTATACGAGAAAAACAATGACAAATGAAGCAACAATTATCTAAACAACGAAGGAAGTCATGACAATTATGTAAAATTGTTAAAAATGATTGTTGGAGTGATGATGAAATAGAGTCTAGCAGTAACGATGCTCAGGTACAGCTTAACAATATGCAAATACCTTATCAACTCTATTGTCGCTCATCTATGCAGCGTGTTAGGGGAAAAGCTCCAAACTTCGATACTGTTGCCCTTCTTAAAGAAGAAAGTGGTTTAGAAGAGATCATTCTCTACAAAGTTATCGATGAGTCCCATACAGGAAATGTAAAGTTGATAAACTCGGATCCTTGCTAGAATTATCCAATTCTTTACACTATTGGTACTAGTGGCACTTGGACACGTAGTATAGATGATGTTTTGCCCATTCTAATGGTGTATGCAGATGATAGTGGCAAAATTATGGTGCACCATCCTTCATTATCTGAAATAAAATCACAGTTATCTTCAAGGTCATATGAATATCATTCCACTGCAGTCATCAAGCGAGGGTTTTACATGGGATCTAGGTCAAATGTGACTCCCTTATTGGGAGATGATCATTTTATCAAGATTGGAAGAAAGAAATTCATTCAAATGGATGGGATTCTGGTGCACAGCACAAATCCATTTGATTGTACCATAAAGGCAGGCATGTACGTCTGTATCCCATTGAAAATTCGAAGAAGAGTCATTGAAAATTCCATACCCTGTGGAAGTGTTGAATTGTTTAGTAGATTTTTTTACTGATGGAGCATTATGTTGGGTGAGAATTTTTGAATGTGAGTTGGATGTTATTGGTATAGGCCACCATATTCCCCAAGGTGTGAATTTACATCCACATGAGGTGTTCTATACAAAACAAGGTTTATTGATATCAACTGATATCATTGATGGTGAGTATACATGTATCTTTTAATTCATATTTTTCAATTTATATCACAATTTTTTTTCACCCAGAAAAAAGCCCAGTTTCTTGCTATTCATGTTTATGAATCAAAGAAAAATTACAGAAAACATAAGGTGCATAAGTTCCAAATAAAACTACCAGCTAGACTCTGTAGAGACTCTTTGTAACAGTCATTAGTTGTATGTTCTACTGGATAGAACAGATTCCACATCAAATCATCAGTACATATTGATCACTATGCCTTATTGACTGAGACAAAAAAAATATTAGAAGCTGGAAATGTACTAAACTGGGTAGAGTGCACATATGTAAAAGTATTCAGATAGTATCTAATGCACAAATGACTATATACTAATTACAAAGGATAGAACCTTTATCCACTAATGTGGAATCCAGAAATTCCTTGAAATAAAGTGTACCCTCTTCAAGACCAATAGTTTTCTTTGATAGCAAATATTCCTGTGTGTTGAGTTCCTTGTGAATATGAAAAAAAAGATAAATAATGAAAATTACTCCCAACATTTGTTAATCTTTGTTTCCATTGATCCAAATTTGTTACGTATAACATTGATTTCCATGCCAACTAGTCGAAGATGCATTTTGAATCTCCACAAACCTAAAGCAATGTGGTCCTTTTAAAGTTAGCAAAGAATAGTAAAGCCCAGCTGGCTAGCAGTTCAACTCTAGTGTTTGATCCTCTGCCACAACCTAACCAAACACGAAAAAATGGCTTGCCTAAGAATCTTATATAAATACCTCCCCCACATTCACCCAGTTGTGTAACTAATGTTATTTTTATTTTTATTGCATGCATTGTTGATGTTTTCTTTACTGTGAGATCTATCAAAAGGTGGGGCAAGAGCACTCGAAAGGGAGAATCTTTTTTTTTTGTCGTTTTATTGCTATGAAAGATGATAAGCACGCCACTTTCCAACTTCTTGCAACAAAGGGTGATGATGAATTTGTGACTGCCAGATTCGTTGCCTCAACAGAATATGGAACTCACAATGCATTACCATCATGTATTGGATTATTGCAGCCACATCGAATCCATCGTCACAATATCCATCTTATTTCCTACAAATTTTTCAACCACATAAGGTCTCATAACATGATACATAGTGAATATTTTGTGGAAATTCCTTGTTCAGATGAAAGTTTCATGGTTACTTTTGAGCTTATTGCAATGCATGTCATACCTCCTGGGATTGTGAAGAAAAACAATTCACTAGAGTTCACCATAGAAGGCTATGTGAATCTTAAGGAGGTTGTTTTATATACATGGCCAACCTTTCCTGATAGATATCAACTATCTTCAGGCTCAATAAATGATAGTCAACCTGTTGGAAAATGGAGAGTGGGACCAACATTTAGATTTTGGTATTTGTATAATATCCTATAGCCTCGTGTGTAGGTGCACTTTTCATGGGATTCACACCAATGGGATCATGTCCATCATTGTTATGGATTGGGGATGAGGATTGGTGAAACCCATTTGGAGATGTAAACATTATACCTATCATAACTATGGTGAATTCTG
The DNA here is from genome assembly GCA_001517045.1 of Pseudotsuga menziesii. Lineage (NCBI taxonomy): Eukaryota > Viridiplantae > Streptophyta > Pinopsida > Pinales > Pinaceae > Pseudotsuga > Pseudotsuga menziesii. Next base: position 363,040 of record LPNX010239329.1, on the reverse strand, counting down.
TATGAGAGATCTGTGGTGTAATATCTATGGCGAAATGTTTGAACTTTGTAATTTGAATTTTTTATAAGTAAATATAAATCTGAATCTGAGGAAATCCAAATAGTCTTCTTTGTGTGCTTGCTGAGATTGTTAGTGATTCAGTCTTGACTGTGCACTCTGATTTTGTAGCCTTGTAGTATTATCTGTTGATCCCGCAAGGTTGCATCACATGACATATTGATGTTGTGTTATCAATGGTTTTTGTTTTCCAAGGAAAAAATCTTTATATTTGATATTTCAAAGTTTGAAATCAGAATATACATTTTTTAGCCTATGGGATCTTGAAAAGATACATATGTTTTGTCCTCAAACGATCCTAATAGCTATTTGTCCTAGTCTTCCATAGTCAACAAAATATTTGGTGAATTCTGTATGACAGATCTATGGTGTAACTTGTATAGTGAAATATGTTTTTTTTTTCCCAAGAAAAAAATCATACTTTTCATTTCAAAGCAGAAATAACATACATTCTATATCAACCTCTCCTTACTTCCTCAGCAAAGATTATCTTTTTCAGTAACTGATAGATAACATTTAGCTTATTTACCATTTTGGTTTCCAAGCCTAAATATGTCAACAAGGATCACTGACCAAAGTATACATAATCAGCCATTTAGTTACAGAGTAAGCTACCGAAAGAGGTTTTTGGCAAAAATGATTATGCATTCTTAGCTTGCATTTTTTTGCTTATGGCTTGCATTTTACACCAAATGTCCATAACAGTAAAAAAAGGTTAAAATTGCACCTTTCATAGATTGACTGTGAGCATATGAGGTTAGGTTATATAACATTAACACAATGATAGTCTTCTCAATATATCTAGCCATCCAATTTCCTAAACCATTTACTATAAACATTTAAAAGGAGGGTTTGGCTTGCATTTTTATTAATCTAGGTGGATATCTCATAAATACAAGACAACCATGTAGTGTTTATGCACAACATTCACTTTTTGAACCCAAATTGAAAAAATAAATGTATAATAATGTGGAAAATAGTAAAACATACCATTTCCAACTAAAATCACTCAAAAATACCCAATACTTAGGGTTGGGTGGGCATTTCTCTGATCTGGGTAAAACTGGGTTGAAAACACAAAAGTTGTCATTTTGTCAATTTAAGTCTGGACAAATGAAACATAATTTTAAAAAACTGAAAGAGGGTTTTCTCAAAAATATATCTATCTTCAACCCCATGGTGTTAGTTTCAACTGATGACAATTGTACGCACTGTGGCGTGCATTTTCCTAAGCCCATTTTTTGAATATTTACACATGGTTTTTTACATAACAACTTAGAATTTCAGTCATTAATTTTGAATTTGTCCAAGATACTTGCAATTTTAGTCATTAATGTTCAATTTAACTGCTATGCATTCCTAGCTTGCATTTTTATGCTTACGGCTTTCATTTTACACCAAGTGTCCATAACCGTAAAAAAAGGTTAAAATTGCACCTTTCATAGGTTGACTGTGAGCATACGAGGTTAGGTTATATAACATTAACACAAGGATAGTATTCTCAATATATCTAGCCATCCAATTTACAAAACCATTTACTATAAACATTTAATAGGAGGGTTTGGCTTGCATTTTTATTAATGTAGGTGGATATTTCATAAATAGAAGACAACCATGTAGTGTTTTTTCACAACAGGCACTTTATGAACCCAAATTAAAAAAATAAATGTATAATAATGTGGAAAATAGTAAAACATACCATTTCCAACTAAACTCACTCAAAAATACCGAACCCAAATTGAAAAAATAAATGTATAATAATGTGGAAAATAGTAAAACATACCATTTCCAACTAAACTCACTCAAAAATACCCAATGCTTAGGGTTGGGCAGACATTTCTCTGATCTGGGTAAAACTAGGCTGAAAACACCAAAGTTGTCATTTTGTCAATTTAACTTTGGACAAATGAAACATAATTTAAAAACCTGAAAGAGGTTTTTGTCAAAAATATATCTATCTTCAACCCCATGGTGTTAGTTTCAACTGATGACAATTGTACAGACTGTGGCATGCATTTTCCTAAGCCCGTTTTTGAATATTTACACACTATTTTTTACATAGCAACTTAGAATTCCAGTCATTAATTTTGAATTTATCCAAGATACTTGCAATTTTTGTCATTCATGTTCAATTTAACTGCTATACATTCCTAGCTTGCATTTTTATGCTTATGGCTTGCATATTACACCAAGTGTCCATAACAGTTAAAAAAGGTTAAAATTGCACCTTTCATAGGTCGGTTGTGAGCATATAAAGTTAGGTTATATAAAATTAACACAAGGATAGTCTTCTCAATATATCTAGCCATCCAATTTCCAAAACCATTTACTATAAACATTTAATAGGAGGGTTTGGCTTGCATTTTTATTAATGTAGGTGGATATTTCATAAATACAAGACATCCATGTAGTGTTTTTGCACAAAAGGCACTTTCTGAACCCAAATTGAAAAAATAAATGTATAATAATGTGGAAAATAGTAAAACATACCATTTCCAACTAAACTCACTCAAAAACACCCAATACGTAGGGTTGGACGGGCATTTCTCTGATCTGGGTAAAACTAGGTTGAAAACACAAAAGTTGTCATTTTGTCAATTTAACTCTGGACAAATGAAACATAATTTTAAAAAACTAAAAGAGGATTTTGTCAAAAATATATCTATCTTCAACCCCATGGTGTTAGTTTCAACTTATGACAATTGTACAGACTGTGGCATGCATTTTCCTAAGCCTAGTTTTGAATATTTACACACTGTTTTTTACGAAACTTAGAATTTCAGTCATTTTTCTTTAATTTGTCCAAGATACTTGGAATTTTAGTCATTCATGTTCAATTTGACTGCTATGCATTCCTAGCTTGCATTTTTATGCTTATGGATTTCATTTTACACCAAGTGTCCATAAAAGTCAAAAAAGGTTAAAATTGCACCTTTCATAGGTCGACTATGAGCATATGAGGTTAGGTTATATAAAATTAACACAAGGATAGTATTCTCAATATATCTAGCCATCCAATTTCGAAAACCATTTAATATAAACATTTAATAGGAGGGTTTGGTTTGAAAGTACATCAAAACATGTAGAGAAGAATATTATTCTATTATTATATTACTCACTCAATTACCTTATTTTTTCCAGAATAGTTAGAATGCCAAATTTTTACTCTATTATTTATTATTTTCAATAAGTATACTTAACATGCTAGAAAGTTAACTATATTGAAATTGAAAATATAAGTTGTGTATAGTTGACTTGAAACACATTTGTAATTTTTATTATAGTTTGGAAAAGTCGGAACATATTTGTAATTTTTATTATAGTTTGCAAAAGTCAGAACACATTTGTAACTTTTATTATAGTTTGGAAACGTCAGAACACATTTGTAATTTTTATTTTAGTTTGGAAAAGTCAGCGTGTCGGTATCCTTTGCGTGCATCCCCTTCTTCCTTTCTGAGCGTTCCATCATCCTACAAAATGGAAACAATAGCCTCATGTTCCATGCCATCAACTGAAACAGGGGGTTCTGAAGTTGCTGAGAGGTTCATTGTCAGAAAATTCGGAGAAAGTGCCGAGGCATGGAGTGACAAAACCAACCGGCCAAAAGGTATGCTAAATGTCCTGGTCAGAGCAGGAGTGCATCGTTTTCTTTTCGGTCAGTTCAATTTCAACAATGAAGAGATAGATAATGCCATTTCTAGTTATGATGATGAGTCCAAGGAATTGATTATTTTTGGGAGGAGGGTTTGTCTAGACCCTGATTTGTTGTCCAGTGCAACGACAATTCCATGTAGTGGGGGGGGAGTAATGTTGACCACCAAGAAAACCCTCAAAGTAGAAAAGGGTGAGATGGCAAACAAAATATGTGGAAAAATGGTTTTGGTTGCCCAAAATGGTTTAAAGATGCAAGATGTTCCCCCAGGACTGTACAAAACCTTAATTCAAATTGTACTTAGGACAATTATGAATCACCATAAACAAGATATTTCAGGTGATTGTATGAAGTTGGTGATTCATTAGGTTGAAGACTTGGCCATAGATGTCCCTCATCTACTAGCAAAAAATGCATTTTTCACTGCAGGACAGAAAAATGAAGAGAGTGAAATTCAGTTACCCTGGTACACTACAAAAATTTATTGACTTATATCGGCCCAGCACTGTAGAAGGAAGCGGATTTAAAAATACATACATTAAGAGGTCAAAACTGGACAAAATTAACCAAGAAGTTCCTCAACAATCTCCAAAGGACAATGTCCAAGTCCCTAAAGATCCTTTTGAGCACTATCTGCAAGGTATGGGAAGTGACCCTGAAGAATTTGATGTTGTTTCAATTCTGTCCGGATTACATGAAGGCAGGGAAATAAATGTAAACAAGATCCATGATGTTGAGTTTAATGAACATGAGGAGAATAGTGATGATGATATTTATACTCCTGCAAAAATGCCACTTGTTATATATACACCTCCACAATTGGGAGTTGAGAAAACTTCCTCTCCAAAATATTTTTTTGATGGTAAAATTGATTTTAAGCTATTCAGTGAAATGTTGTATTTCAAAGAAAAAGTTGAATTTTGGTATCTTACCACAGTACAGAGCGTAGAACTCTATAGGATTAATCAGATGCAAATTTAGGACCTCTTAAAGGTAGGCGCTATTTTTCAAAAAGAAATAGTTGCCAAATTCCTTTTTTTGAAGCCTCATTGAAATTTTCACTATTTACAGGTAATTGCAAGGTTAGAAACAGAACACGTGGATACTATGGAATCTTATATTAAAAATTTGCAAATGTTGTACCTCTTTAAGGTAGGAGGCATTTTTCAATGCTTTGTTCCAAAAAAAAGTTGCCAAATTCCATTTCTTGAAGCCTCCTTAAAATTTTCCTTGTTTACTAGAAATTGCAAGATTACGAGAATCCCTTATGAATACTGTGGACAGTTCGAGAAGGACAATAGTAAGAAAGGACTATGTTCTTTAGTCTTTGAATAAGGAACTAGAAAAAAATTAGGATGAATTTAGAAAGGAAAATGAGAAATGCAGAGAAGAATATATGGTTGTTCGAAAGAAAGATGAACAAACCATAAAGAGACTGGAAGATGAGATGAAACATCGACTGGAGGTTTTGGACATTCCCCCTCTAAGAACTGTTATCGGCCAGGAAGCAAGACTTACGGCTGAAGTCAATAAGAAAAACAGAATAATTGAAATAATGAGGCTGATTTTCAAAACAGCCTTGCTGAAGACTACAATAAACATCAACTTGAGATAAATGAATATAGAAAAAAAAGAGGAAAACATGAAAAACATAATTGCTAATAAAGATGAAGAGTTGAAATAAAAAATACTTGAACTTGAAAAGATTACTGCATAACTACAGACTAGAGGGGTTGAAAAGTTAAAAGAATCTGAAATTCGTAAGGAACAGAGTAGGCATCTGATTTCTGGTAAAATTTATGATATGTTAGCACACCAACAGGCTTTAATAAGGTATGATAGTTCCCTGCAAAATAAAGAGAAGGCACTAGACGTAGATTTAAATGCAATACAAGCTTGTGAAAAAGTCAAAAAATGGTTACAAAGCTATCGTGCCTTCTTAATAATTGGAGAGAAGTCCTTGATGGATGCTATTGCAGCAATGAATGTTGGAGCTGATCTCTCTGCATAGTCAACCATAAAAGAAACATTGAAAAACAAGGTAGCTGAGAGGGAATGTGAGATCAAAGATCTTAGATTGAAAATACTGGAGGATAGAGAATCACAACATTTGGGATGCAAGTCTGAGATAGAAGATTTAAAATCCCAAATTGCCACTCTGCAGAAGAACAACATACTTCATCGAGTAGCAATTGTGTATACTCCAGATAATACAGAATTGAGGGAAAAAGAGTTGGAGACAGATACAGAGCAGTGTAGGAAAAAATTGACCCAAGTTCAGTCTGAGTTGAAATATGCAAATAATCGTCTTCAGCAAAAGAAAAAGGAACACGAAGAGAAAAACAAGAAGTATGTGGAATTGTTGAAGAAGTACATCCAAGATATAGATAGATTGAAAGAAATTTTGCACAAATGTGCAACAAAAGTGAAAGAATTAGAACGAAAATCAGAACATGAACCTGCTACAGCTTCTGAAGAACCAGAAGCTTCTAGACAAGGCAAGAGACTAGAATGTACAAATTTATCTTCTCTAGAAAAGGAGGACTTACAGCATAAACCTCCCAAGCAGCCTAGAACTATGGAATACCATTATTTATATATGTTGTGTATGTAAATACATTTCAAGTTTTAATACATAAATTTATATATGTGTGTGTGTATTTCTCGAAAATGTATATGTTTTTGATGCATTTAATGTGAATGGTAATTTTGAATTTAACTTTTCAATAAGTGTACATAACAGGCCTGAAAGTTAACAATATCAAAATTGAAAACTTAACTTGTGTATTGTAGGCATATATATTTGAATTTTTAAGAAATTAAAAGAGTGATAGTGATTAGTGTATATGAGATGTGAGTAGATTTGGTGACATAGGTAGATCCTAGTTGTTTGCTTGGAACTATGGATATTATAGGGATATTATGGGGATGATGGATTGAGAACTTTCAAGTTCTTTATGAGAATTTTGATGCTATGTATTGTTGTATTTATGTAAGTTTCTTTATCTAATGAAACTGAAATTCCAATTCTGGAACAATGATATACAATTCTACTCATGCAACCAAATTTCAATGAATAACCCAAAGTTGTAATGCCTATAGAACTGGCCTAAAAAAGACAGAAATTTACAAAATATAAGCAAACACAGAAAACAACTGTAATTTTATTACTTTATTACTGAAAAAAATTAAATATTTAATATGCCTTTCAGCATTTGTTACATTTCCAAAATTTGGTAACATTTCTATTGTTAGCACAATAGAATAAATTTTCAATACGGCAAGATCACTAGAAATGCTTATTGCAACATAAGTTTCTTTCACCATTTTGCATACAATGTTTCATTTCGATCATCTAGGACTTTTTTCTTTTTGGCTTGTATCACACTTCTTATAATGACATCAGTTTTTATAGGATTCCCAGCATCCATCTTTTGGATATCAACTACTTCTCCTTTGAATTTATTGTTTTTCACCACTTTGACCTGTACCATTTATCGAGGATGGAACACCCTTTTTATTGTGAGTCATAGCCTCCATCATTGGCATATCAATAGCAGCTGCTCCATACACTTCTTGTAATTCATTTATTTTCCCTGCTTCATTTCTTGAGGATGAAACACCAATTTTACAGTAATTTTCAGTCTCCATCATAGGTATTTCAACACCAGCTACCCCATTCAATTATTGTGTTTGATTAGTTTGCGCTGCCACTTTCCTCTTGGATGAAACACTTAGAGTTTTACTATTATTTCTTCTTTGAACATTATTTTTTGTCTTACGCCTTCTGAAGCGATGTGATTCACAAAAATCCTCCTCTTCACCATATTTTCTTATTGGCCTTGATATTGGAATATGATTACTGAACTGCGAGAACATATTAGTATTTAGTAGTTAAAAACAGATTATGAGTCCTCACACCATAAAATGAAAGCAGAATTAGAAACCATTTAAAATTAGGGCATACTTACTATTGGTGGTGCAATCAATGGTTTCTTAGATTTTGTTACCCATGACTGAAATAGTTGTTTTACTTGTTTAGAAGTGACATCAGGAAAGCGGGATGCCAACTATGCTACAGTTTCGTCATTTAGTGGACTTCTTGTCTTTTCATATTCAACGTGAATTTGACATCTAATATTGGAAGCCAAAAATCGTGTTTCTTTAAAAAATTTGAAAGTACCCTCTAATCTCATAACCAGTTTGAAAAATTGTGCTTGCATCTCATTTACAAGACACATTTTGTCATGTTCAAATGTGTTTCTATACTCCTTAGCAACTCCTCTTCCTCCTCCTTGGTTTCTGTTCAAATTTTCCATTTCCCTATGATTACGTTCCATTACTTCATTCCTTAATCGTCCTAAAGTATAAGGATGAGCATCCCTAGTCATCTGAAGAGCATGGGCCTCTTGGATATGCATATAAGGAACCATCTCATCTCCTAAACAACAAGAACACAACCAAAGCCACTCACTAGCAAGGAATCCAATCCTGCAATGATAGTGGATCAAATTTTATATCGTGAATGAGATAATAGCATCATGCTGAAAAACATAATAGTATGAACTTAGTATAACTCGGCGTACTTTTCCTCATATTCATATTTATCATCCACTACACACCCTTGCAATTGCACCATGTGGAATTCTTTATAACACTTCCACATCCTCACCAACTTTTTATACTTTTCTTCATCTAGTAGGCCTTCAATAACCTACAAGCACAACATTTCATTGTACATGATACACTACTTAATTTTCTATTAAAATTGCATAAAAATAAGGGAGAATTTCTCTCTTCTGCCATCATAAAATCATCACTTATTGTTAGTCAAGACCCACATTCAAAATATTGGATATGCTAACATAATTATTAAACCTTTAAAATACCCTCATGCCGAATGAGGATCTTGTCTGATGCGGATCCATCTGATTTCCCATATTTAAGATCATTTTACTCTTGGCCTTTATGATCGTATGGTACCTCGGTCTTACATGGAACACCAATTTTCTCCATCACCTCCCAAACTTAAAAAAAAATGGTTTCCTCAATCGCTCTAGTTGGATGAACCTTGTCGTAATCTTGTGCAATTTTTAGAATTTCATGAAACATCTTCAAAACAGTTCTAATTCCAGCATGGTGAGCACAATATACAAGGTTGGACATTGAGCTAGGAGTTAGTTGTAATAAGTTGGCAGCACATGTTTCACCAGGTGCGAGTTAGTTAAATAATAATAATTTCCATTTATAGTAAAGAAATCATTCTGAAAACATGTACCTTTTGATCATTTGTTCTATTCATGAGATACTTTTTTATAATATTCAATTCTCTGTTGCATAAGGCTGGTTGAATGTCTATAATACACTCATCCATCTTTTCTTCCCATCCTTCAATGCTTTGTTCCAAAGAAAGATTCAATTCCTAAAGTTTTAACATAAAGTAATATTAAGAAAGTCATGGCAAGATATCAACAAAAATCAGTAAACTTTTAATAAATATGTAAAACCTACTATGAACAAGTTCGGTGACATTACATAAAACTTGGAAATGCTAAGAATAGTATCCCCATCTTGAATTTTTATTTTATCTGTAACTATGTGTATAGATTTTTTATGGCATATGCACCAAGGACAAACATTATTCCCCATTGGAGAAACATTATTATTGCATACTAAACTTCATATGGTCACTAGATCATGGCACTTGAACAAATTCACTTCCACTACCCTTCCATCTGGCATTAGGATCTCGTCTTGTGAAAGTTTGTTTATCTAATTCATTAAGTTATCCTCATTTGAAGGATCAGCGGCATGTGCTAAAACCTATTTATATTCTTCATTTCCATCCCATTTCCCAAGGCTTACATAAGACATCAAGCCACTATCTTCTAGTAACTCAAATAATATCTCACATACCTACCTACCTCGATCATAATGTACATGAGAATCAATACCAAGTTTTAAAGAAACTTCAATGAGTCTACTTCAAGTCCTCTTTTCATAGGACTGAACCATAAAGGAAGCATATGACTTTACTTGCTTCACTCTAACTCCATATGTGAGACCATCAGTTCTCTTCCAACCCATATCAATATCCTCAGCTTCTTTGCTCCACTTTTTCATCTCCTTGGAAACTGAAGTTGGACTAACCCCTTGCAATACACCATGACGGTCAATCCGCTTCAGACATTGCAAAGTGTTATGGCTCATTCTTGATTCAATAAATATAGAAGCCATATTCCTAGGCATAAAATCATTACAGATCTCTTGCATAACAATTGATCGAAGTTTATGAAGCACATCATCTAGGTGTTCAAGAACATCCTCAAATTTAGAATCTTCACTATAGTTTTTGCTCATGAAGTACCCAATTCCAGAAATAATGTCATTTTCATCTACATGTTCAAGTGACTTCCCAGAGAACCATCTACCAATTTCCTTAATTTTTTTGTTCCCCTCATTTACTCTGCGGGTAAACCATCCAGACCGCTTCTTAAGACTCAATAAGGATTTCCTTAAGCGGATTCAGTTGACCTTCTAGTTATAGCATATGTAGTTTGATCTATTGAACACCCTTCAGGCATTTGTATTGAAGCTTGTACATCTACAGAATTTCAATTTTCTGTACGTGCATTTCTATCCATTTGTTCTTCTGGCATTTCTATTGAAGCATCTACATCTGCAAAATTTTGATTTTCTATAGTTGCATTTCTATCCATTTGTCCTTCAGGCATTTCTACTGAAGCTTGTACATCTGCAGAATTTTGATTTTCTGTAGTTGCATTTCTATCCATTTGTCCTTTAGGAATTTGTAATGAAGCTTGTGCATCTGCAGAATTTTGATTTTCTGTAGGTGCATTTCTATCCATTTTTCCTTCAGTCATTTCTACTGAAGCTTATGCATATGCAGAATTTTTATTTTTTGTAGGTGCATTTCTATCCATTTTTTCATGAAAGGTAGTTCTTTCAACTATTTCATGACTTCTATTTGTATCCAACTTCTCAAGGGATGCATGTTCAAATTGTTGTCCACTAGGTAGGATTACACTTTCATTCCCTTCAACTATAACCGGAGACAAAGGAAACCTAGGTTGTTGAGCAAAACAACCTTCTATACTTTGATACAAATTATTTGTAATGGTAGCATCATCAATAGTTGATCTTTGAGGGATATTTCAAACCAAATTATGTGAATCAGAGTTAATAGTATGGTCAAGATTTATATCTTGTACATTACCATTGCCCTCAATTGTAATTGGAATCAAAGGGTACCTAGGTTGTTGACAAACATTGTTGTTTGTCACACATTGCTTACATATAGGACATCTAATTTCAACAGTTGCTGCATGATTTCCTGTTGTTTGATGGAAACTCATAGTATTATTTGCTGGTATGGAGTTCCGATCTGTAAGTGCTTGACATTGTTGATGGACATCACTGATAGCAGCTTTTTTACCCCTAGTAGGAGTGAATTGAAGGAAAATATCATGTGGGGGAAAAATTGGAATATTATTCAATTCTACTTCCTTGCATCGACCTCTTTTTCGAGGAATATTTTGTTGAGATGACTGGTTCGAATGATCCATTGATGAGTTATTCTGCAAAATCAACAAAATAATCAACATTCATACAAAATATAGTTTTTTTGTATAAAAAATACTTTTTTATGGCTCAAAAAAAAAAAATGTAATAGTACAAAAACATGGGAGGAGGAAACATATATTCTCCAACTTAATCCACTTAAAAATACCTAAGGATGGAACTTATGCTTGCATTTTAGTGGACTAAGCTGGCATTTCACATTTACAAGGCAGCCTTGCAATGTTTTTGCACAACAGAAATGTTTTTAGCCAAGATTAAAAAAACAGAAGTATAGAAAGGTGTAAAACAAGAAAAAACACCATATCCAACTGAGATCACCCAAAAGTACTAAACAATGAGGGCTAGGCATGCATTTTACAGACCTAGTCAAATAAAGTTCAAAACAGAAAAATTGCAATGTTCAAAACTTTACTGTACACAAAATAAACATATTTTAAAAATTATGAAGAAGGTTTTTGTCCATAGTATATATAGCTCCAAGAATATAGATTTAGGTTTTGAAAATCACCTCTATAAACATTATGGCAAGCATTTTTTTAAGCCCATTTTTACAGATTTACACTCTACTTTTACAAAACAAAATTGTGAATTTAGACATTCTTTTCAATTATGAGTCATGACCATGCTACTTTTAAATTATGATAAGTCATATATGTATAATACATATAGTATGAAATAAATAGAATACTATCTTGAGGCTGTGGGCCCGCTACAAGATCCTCATGCAAATGTTACGAGACATATCTAGACTTCATGCAAATGTTACGAGACATATCTAGACTTCATGCAAATATTATGAGACATATTTGTACATGTGTAAGAACATGGGAGGAAGAAACATATATTATCCAACTTAAGACACTTAAAAATACCTAAGGATGGAACTTATGCTTGCATTTTAGTGGACAAAGCGGGCATTTCACATTTACAAGGCAGCCTTGCAATGTTTTTGCTCAACAGGAATGTTTTTAGCGAAGATTAGAAAAGTAGAAACATAGGAAGGTGTAAAACAATAAAAAACACCATATCCAACTGATATCACTCAAAAATACCAAACACTAAGGGCTACGCGTGCATTTTACAGACCTAGTCAAATAAAGTTCAAAACAGAAAAATTGCAATTTTCAAAACTTTATTGTACAAAAAATAAACATATTTTAAAAATTGTGAAGGAGGTTTTTGTCCATAGTATATATAGCTCCATGTATATGGCATTATGTTTTGAAAACCACCTCTATAAACATTATGGCAGACATTTTTCTAAGCCCATTTTTACATATTTACACTCTGCTTTTACAAAACACAATTGTGAATGTAGACATTCTTTTCAATTTTGACCATGTACTTATAAATTATGATAAGTCATACATGTATAATACATATAGTATGATATAAATAGAATACTATTTTGAGGCTGTGGGCCCGCTACAAGATCCTCGTGCAAATGTTATGAGACATATCTGGTCTTCATGCAAATATTATATGACATATTTGGACATGTGTAAGAACATGGGAAGAATAAACATATATTATCCAACTTAAGCCACTTAAAAATACCTAAGGATGGAACTTATGCTTGCATTTTAGTGGACTAAGCGGGCATTTCACATTTACAAGGCAGCCTTGCAATGTTTTTGCACAACAGTCATGTTTTTAGCCAAGATTAGAAAAATAGAAGTACAAAAAGGTGTAAAACAATAAAAAGAACCATATCCAACTGAGATCACTCAAAAATACTAAACAATGAGGGCTGGGCGTGCATTTTACAGACCTAGTCAAATAAAGTTCAAAACAGAAAAATTGCAATTTTCAAAACTTTACTGTACACAAAATAAACATATTTTAAAAATTATGAAGGAGGTTTTTGTCCATAGTATATATAGCTCTAGGTATATGGAATTAGGTTTTAAAAATTACCTCTAAAAACAAAATGGCAGGCATTTTTCTAAGCCCATTTTTACAGATTTACACTATGTTTTTACAAAACAAAATTGTGAATTTAGACATTATTTTCCAATTATGACAATGCTACGTACAAAATATAATAATTCATACATGTATAATACTTATAGTATGATATAATTAGGATACTATCCTGGTGCTGTGGGGGGACCAAGATGTGGCATGCATTTTTGTAATCCTAGTTTTACAGATTTACACTCGGTTTCTTATATAACAACTCAAGATTTTACTCATTAATTTTGAATTTGACCAAGATACTTACAAATTATGAATATGTACATATTTAATGCATAAAGTATGATACCCTTTACTATAATAAAGTCATAATATATGAATGGTCAAATTTGTTGACTCATTTTAAGTCTAAAAATAACCTTCTCTACAAAAATGACACTACAGACACTTTTGGAACCCAAATTGAAAACCTATATGTACAATAAGGTGGAAAATAGTAGAGACACCAACAGGCATTATAACTGGAGGAGGGAGAATGAAACGAAATTGATCGGTTTTGGATAGAGATCATGGAGAGCTCTGAAGAAAGCGAGCATGGGAGCAGTGATCAAGGTGTTGCGCAGGGCTAGGGGCGGCTAACCCACCCCACCCCACCCCCCCGCGCGCGTGTGACCATGGCCGAGGGGACGGACTAGGGATTCATGGAGGATGAGAGCGGAAGAACTAATGGGGGACCGATCAGTGGAATGCAAGGAGGAAGGAACCCAGGGATGGGCATCTGCCTCCCAAGGGCTCAGATCATCCTTGCTGTTCAGATTTGCTCGAAGCTAATTAGGGAGATAGTGGAGCTGTGGAAAGAAGAATACCTCATAGAGAAACTTGTGGGAGTATGGCTGAAGGAGAAGGATCTAATCTGCTGGATCCAGGGGACCTAGAAACCCAAGGGGAATTATGATCTCCAGCTTGTGCAAAGGGATTTTTTACCATTATTTTCTTCAATGTAGAAGACAGGGATTGGATCCTAGAGGGCGGAACCTATTTCTTCTTTTCAGCTGGGTTGTTTTTACGCCCCTGGAAGGATCATTTCAACCCTGAAATGAAAGATCTGACAGTCGCCCTGGTTTGGGTCAGGATTATCGGCCTCCTTGGAGAATTTTGGGATCTGGAAATCTTGAAAACATTGGCAACTTGATCGGTGAATTCATGAAGGTTGTTGAACAGACCAGGTAGCAGAGGTATACAACCTACGCAATAATTTGTGTTTATATGGATCTATCAAAGGATCTTCTAGAGGCAGTGATCCTGAACTGGGATGATGAGGAGTGGATCCAACATATCGATTATGAGCAGCTCCCTTTTCGATGCAGAATATGCCATGAATATGGCCATTTTGGGCGAAACTGTACGAAGGGGGGCCAGGAGAATCCAGCCTCAGATAAGGGAAGGGAAGAGAAGTAGGTCAATGATGGATTCATGCAATTCAAGAGCAGAAAGTGGGGAAGGAACAACAAGGGACAAAGAACAAGAAAGGAGGTGGTCGATAAAGCTCCAGCATGCTCTAACCCCCTTCAGATCCTGGAGGAAGAGGGGGATGGGGGAATCAGCCAGAACAAGGAAAAAGAGGAGGGAGAGACTAAGATGATCACGACCGGACCAATCAAAATCAATTAGATGGAGACGATGGAGGAAGACGAGGTGGAATACATGGATCTCGACGAATTGCATCTTGATGTGATCGAAAAGGAGTGTGAGAAAGTAGGGGACGGGTATGTGTCCCAGGAGCAAGTTGCCCTCCTCCAACAGGACATCATCAAATCCAAGGCATCACGTGATCTAGGGATTAGAACAGACCCATAGAAGGGGAGCAAGAGGAAGACCCCAGAGGAGGATCAGAAACGAGGCCGAAAGACAAACAAGCAAAGGATTGTGGCAATTGGAGTCAAGTTAATTGAATCAGGCCAATACCTGACAATTGGGGAGGCATTTCTAAAGTAAATAGGGTTACCCAATGAAGATATTCTCCTAGATTATTAGGGGGTGCAACAACCTGAGAAAAATAAAAACCTTAGGCAAGAAGATCAGGTAGGAAATATCAAACGTTTTATTTCTTCAGGAAACCAAGTGTAGTTATGAGACAATGTTGAGAATAGGGCCGAATATTTGGAATGGTAGCAGAGTAATGGTGACTAATGCGACAGGAATGGGGGGGGGGGGGAATAGAGATCCTATGGAACCTAGGATTTATAGATCTCTTAGAGTGGCAGGCTAACCACTTCTCCTTAATGTTAGCCTTCAAATTTTTAAACTCCAGGACCACGGGGACCCTGGTAAACACTTATGGGCCAAGTGCTTTCCCCCAAAAGCAGGCCTTCATCCATCACTTGAGATGGCTGAGAAATCAGGCCCACAAAGGGACCTAGATCATGGGTGTGGATTTCAATATAATCACTTCCCTTAGGGAAAATAAGGGAGGAAGGAGGGCTCTAGACAAATACCAGGAGGATTTTAGGGAGATCCTAACACTTGGTCCCCTGGCAGATATGGAAACGGGGGATGGCTGGTATACGTGGAATAATAGGAGGGGTGGGGATCACTTAGTTGCCTCCTGGATTGACATATTTTTGGTGACAGAAAACCTTGTCAGGGGGGATGGAGACATCAGGACGAGTGTTCTTCCAGTTGTCGGGTCGGATCATTGGACAATCAATCTTGAATGAGACATATCTAATAACAACTTAAGCAAGCCCTTCAGATTTGAATAGTTATAGATGGAGCACAAGGAATTTAAGGGCCTTTTGGAACAATGGTGGTAGGAATTGGACCACACAGGTGGGACCAGGATGTCCAATTTCCAACAAAAGCTCAAGGCTTTAAAGGCTAAGATGTGCATGTGGAACAGGGAAGACTTCGGAAATATTTTCAAAGACAAAAAAAGATTGCTTCAGGACATTAACCAAATCCAATAGAAGGGAATGGAATCAAGATGGGATATGGAGCTGAAGGAAAAGGAGAAATACCTCCTCTCTCAACTTGATGCCAGAGAAAGACAAGAAGAGATATTTTGGAAATAGAAATCTTGAGTCAAATGGCTTTAGGAGGGGGAAAAACACCAAGTTATTTCACAACTCGGTGGTTCACAACAGACTAGGCTCAAAGATCCATAAAATAAAGAAAGCCTTTGGGTCTTAGGTGGAGACTAGAAGAGAGGTTGAGGAGAAACTCACAAGATACTTCAAGGGAATCATGAGTGAGGACAATAATGACAGCGATCAAGACATTGCTCGGATCACTGGTCTCATCCCCATGAAGGTGACCAGGGAGGATAATGAAACGCTTAACAAGCCCATATCCATGCAAGAAGTCGAAGAAGTTGTGCACCAGATGGCCTAGGGAAATGCGCCTAGTCCGGATGGCTTTACATCCAAACTCTTTCATTTATTTTGGGATATGATTAAGGAGGAATTCTGGGCAATTGTTGAAGAAAGAGGAAAGCTTGGAGTTCTGAAGGCCTTCAATGCCACTTTCCTCTCATTGATTCCAAAGGGGGAGGGTGTTGATTCCCCATATAAATTCCAACCCATAGCTCTTTGCAATGTGATCTACAAAATCATTTCCAAAGTGATAGCAAATCGTCTATAGGGGCCCTTCTCCCAAGTCTGATCAGTACCGAACAATCTTGATTTATAGAGGGTAGAAAGATCATGGATGGTATCATTGCGGTTCATGAGAATATCCACTCCCTAAAATAGAATAGGTAGTCGGGGATGCTCATCAAGCTTGACATAGCTAAGGCCTATGACAAACTCAGCTAGCAGTTCCTAGAAAGGATGTTGAAGGCATATGGTTTTAATGAGTCATGGGTGGAATGGGACATGGCTTTAGTCACCACCCCTTTCTTCTCAATTATGCTAAATGGATCCCCGACGAAGGTATTTGCTCCTTCTCATGGGATAAGGCATGGGGATCCGCTATCCCCTTTTCTCTTTTTCCTTATGGCGAAAGGAATGAGCAGGTTCATCCAATCCCAAGTAAGTGAGGGGGGAATTCAGGGTCTCTCACTCCACCAAGGAATGGAAAAGCACACTCACTAGCAATTCATGGATGATACGATACTGATGGGGCACCCTTCAGTCCAAGAATCCTGAGCCTTCAAGAAGAGCTTAACAATATTTTCTAAGGCCTCAGGGCTTGCAGTCAATGCGACAAAGTCCCAGGTTTTTTTCCTGAACACTGCTTCCATAACTTAGTGGAATATCATCAGAATTATGGGCTTCTCCAAAGGGTCCTACCCCTCCAAGTATCTGGCGGTGCCTCTCGAAAAAGGAACTATCAAAAACTCTTCATGGAAATATGTCATTGACCGAATTAAAGTCAGGTTATCTAGCTGGGTCCTCAAGCCCCTGAACTTTCCCAGACGTCTGATCCTAGTAAAATTGGTCCTCCAAGCCATGTCAGTTTATCTCTTTTCAATTCTGTCGACCCCCAAAGCCATCATCAAGGAGATTAGGAGTATCCAACAAAACTTCCTATGGGCAGGGAGAGAGCCCAAAGCGAAATTCTCTTTGGTCAGTTGGGAGAAAATTTGTGGCCCAAAGGACAAAGGTGGGTTGGGTCTGCATGATCATAAAATCATGGGGGAGGTTCAAGGAGATAAAATTCGGTGGAGGTGGTGCAAATACTCGTGGGAGCCATGGGCCAAGATATGGAACATAAAACACTCAATGGACCATCCAAGATCCCAAGTGATAAGGTTCAATGAGGACCCTCCAAGTTCTCATATCTGGACAAAAGTGCTTGCTGGATGAAAATTAATCCAAGAGCACAGCTTCTGGGAAATCAAGGCAGGGAAGGAAGCCAATTTCTAGGACGACTCATGGGAAGAGGGAAATCATGAAGACCGGAGATGACGGGATTTCCATGTTATATGGGATGAAAGGATCTCTAAGGAGGACCTCAACACCTTCAAGTTGGAACTTCAGGAACGTTGCATTATGCACAATGAAGAGGAGGATATTCTACAATGGGGATATCTACAAAAAGGTGTGTTTAGCATAAAGGAAGCTTATGGTATCAGGATAAGAAGACAGGAGGTGAAGGATCCAATATGGACCAATATTTGGACCTCCAACCCAAGGCCAAAGGTGGAAACTTTCTGTTGGTTAGTCTCCCATCGTAGAATTCTAACAAGAGAGAATTTGAAGCATGGAGGTCTCCTTGGTCCATCTCAATGTGTCATGTGAAAAATCCAAGAAGAAAGCACAAGCCATCTACTATACTCTTTCTCTTTCATTACGGATCTCTGGGACAAGGGGGCTCAGGATTTTAGAAGAAGCAATGGATGCAGAGGGGGCCCAAGCCAAACTCTAAAGGATTGGCTCCCTAAAGCTTTCAACAACCGCATTCTGTGCACTCTGTTGCAGGCATTTCCAAGGCAATTCCTTTGGGTTGTCTGGAAGGAGAGGAATGGCCGAATATTTAGGGATAAGCACCACTCAATGAAAGAAACATGGAAAACTCTTTTCTCTAACCTTGTTGAAATAGTGCGCAGCATGGAGTGGAATGAGGAGGACAAATATTTCAACGATCAAGAACGGATAATTGCTGAGGGCTAGGGATTATCCAGAGGATTGCTTGGTGAGATGCATCAGAGAGCTAAGGCTTGCAGAGTGTACATCCCCTCATTTTGGTCCCCTCTACCGTGCCTAGTTTTCAAGCTGAAATTTGATGGGGAAGCTGAAGGTAATCCCAGGGCAGCTGATTTCAGAGGTGTATGCAGGAATGGGGAGGGGGAAATTATTCAAGGTTTCCTTGGTTCAATAGGATTTGACACAAATAATGTTGTAGAGATCGAAGGCTTAGTTCAGGGGCTAAGGATGATGCTCATGGAAGGTTGGCTCCCTGCTATGGTGGAGGGGGATTTTAATTTCATCATACAGATGGAAAAAAAGCTAGTCAATGGAAGAACAATGGAGAAGGTGTCGTCAAGTTGGCGCCTGGTGAGCAGGATTGAGACCCTCCATCACTTGGTTCTGGTGCATCCAGTTGTTTCCTTTCACCATGTCCACGGGAGCACTAACAAAGTGGCAGACTTGTTGGAAAATGTCGACGTCGAGGAAAATGGAGTCAGAAGGATGTGATGGCTAGAGGATTTTGGGGCAGCTCAATGGGTTCCATAATGCCAACAGTTGTCTCATCAAGACATCAACTTGAATGGATAGATGGAGATTGAAGCGAGGAATAATCATGATGGTGACAGGGCTAGGAGGGTGCCACCTATGACCCTCATTTAAATCCATGTGTAATTATGAGAGGAAAGCACATATTAATCCGAGCCAATCCTCCGTCCATGAATTTTGGGTACGGATCTCGACCTGAAAGGGGGCACGGGATGGATTCTCTGAGAGAGCGATATTTGGAGATGACGGTAGGCATGAGGTCCCAAATCATGCCAAGTACAGGGAGGGATGATTTCAGGAGCAGGAAGATTGATGACAAGTACAGGACTATTAAGGTGGTCAAAAAATATCATACTATTAATAAGGATCTGGACTTTTGGCTCGCCACCTACCTTAAGAGGAATTTTTTATGGTGTGCAGATTTCCAAGAACAGGGAGAGCTAGGGGAAAAACCAAAGAGTTTTAGTTAAGCGCTTGCAAGGGGTCAAAGTTATGGCTCCTCCTCGGGGTGGTTTTGGGAAGCCTTGTGAAGGCATTGCTACCACCCCGGCTCGAGACAAGGGGAAGAGGGAGTCCAAGAGGAGCAGGAGTAGAGAAACTCAGTCTCAGCTCCAAGCCCAAGCTGCAGCATGTTTCTTCAAAGATCAGATTCCTCTCAATGCTCGTCGAGCTACAGAAAGAATGGAAACAAAATTATGGAAGATGATCAAGATGATGCAGATAGAGGAGGTCAGGATGGAAGTGGAGGAATTGGTTGTTGACCCAAGCTCCACTACGGGAAGGGCTTCGGCCCATGACCGTCTGGTAATGATATATTGGGTCATAATGAATATGGTCACCCATTCATCTCTCAAGGTGGAGACTACGAAGGAGGAAGCAACGGCTAAGGCTGAAGGCAATCATGTTCCTATCCAGGCCTGGAAGGAGCACCATGCGAAAAGTAGGGAGATTCTCAAGTAGCTCCACGACCACAGTGTCGATAGCGAGCTGTTGCAACGCAAGGTGGACCAAATTTCTACTCGTATGGGCATCGTTATATTCCATATGGGGATGGAGAAGCTCTGGGACGGTGGTCCCAGTAGGCGGTTCGGGGGTCGAAGTTTGGAGCAGTCTGAAGGTGGGACGCAGTAGCATGGAGTCGGTCTGATGCAGAGTCTGAGCGCCCCCAATGTTGGTATTTTTCCTTGATAATGTTGGGGGTCAGGTCCAAGATCTATAATTTTGTGTCCTTATATATGTCGGTAGTGTTAGCACTCAGAATGTACCCAGGTTGTAAAAGGCACACACCGAGGTAACAGCAAAACCACTTTAGGAAGATATTGGTAATTTCTCCTAGAGAGGGATCTCTCAACATGAACTTTACAAATTGCAAGACCAAACAGTAACAATATTTAAAGGTTTATTTATTTGGTTGAAACAATCACATATCCATTGGGAAACAGAGTCATATACATATAAAAAGATTCCCAAAATGCATACACAGGACTTTTCAAAGGAAAGATAATCACATAATTGCAGTCATTTCATTTGTCAGGGTGAAAATAGAAGAAATGAGAGAACAGCCCATCAATACAGAGCGTCTAAGACGAATTCCATATCAACTTTGGTAGAAAAGATCATATAATACCTGAAACGATGAATAGAGCATAAGCATATGAATTCTAAACATCAAACACTGTGTTCCAGATACGACAGAAAAAACAGAATGGAGCGTTACACAGGAAAAATTACAAATCACACAGAAAAAGAAAGCACGGACTGCAATGTCAACGATACATGAATCTCTGAAAAAGAACTCTCATGCATTCATTTGGTATTAAAAACAAGACAGATATGTTCTCCACAAATTACTGAATCTAATGGGTTCCAACCCCCATCTCATAAAAGAGATACGAATTTTTAGATCAAATAATAAGTCTGCCTCCAGCAGATCAATAACAGAATGACCGGCGTAAATTAGAGTTTGTAACTGAAATCCTACACCACTAGGAAGTTGTTACAATTCCATTCCTAACCGATCATAAAGCATGAAACAACTGGATAACAAAATTTGGTCCATCAGCTCCGAATCTTTGCTCCAACAGCTCCATGTCTTTGCCCCATCAGCACCACGTCTTTGGCCAAATCAGCTCCAAGTCTTTGCCCCATCAGCTCCACGGTATCTGCCACTTGTTCCTACGGAGGAAGAGTAAACTTTGTTTTCCCCAGCCGCTCTACAGCCTTCCACTGTTCGAAACTTGGGGTGTCGCTTTCCATCATTTCCTGGATGGCTACCTCGAGCTCCATGTATGTTTCGTAGGACTTTTTAGGCAATCTGGTTCTGATAGCTGTGAACTTCTGCAGGACTTTGAAATCTTCAGTTAGAACGTCCACAATGGTTTGCCCCGACAGGCTCTTCTCCAGCTCATTAAACTTTGAATGGTCCATACGATCCCTGACAATCAAGTGATT